>BLKM01000471.1:81498-120806 GCA_013340265.1 Coptotermes formosanus | reverse complement strand
CCCCCATTTGACTGGCTGCCCAGCTCCACTGTCCCTCTGTACGTAACTACAGTTTTGCTTCCATTACGCCGACCTTATCGAAACTTGTAGCAACCAATTTCCCTGTGTGACCGTCTCAGTACCGAGTTTTAGCCAAATTGGGCGATAGATACAGAAATGAGGGGGCAAGAAAGCTTTCACGACGTTATGCAAAGTATTGCTTCTACTGGGGCAATTTTCACGAAAATTCTAACAGGTAATACAATACTGTGAACATCTCGTGTGTCGAATGTCAGGCAATTTGGGCGGGAGACTTATAAAATAGGTCTGAAAATCATTTACGCCTTTAAGAAGGTCGTGTCCTTTATTGCAATGATCGTCACGAAATCCGCAAACCTTCACTGACGTGCTGTGCACATGTCCTGTACAGAATGTCAGCTGAGTCGGACGAATGCGTGTAAAATAACATTCGTGGCTGACTTACGCCCTTAAATAAGGGCTGACTGTGACCATACATATCGACAACAGTCGCTTGCGTCACTGCTTCGTGCCACGAACTGCGGCGCGTAATTTAGCGACAGCCTGAGACCAGTTGAATCACTCTGACCATGCTGCACAGGGAGCGCGTGGCCTCAACGTAAGGCGTAATCACTCTACGTCATAATGACCGCCGAAAGCGCAACACGGGGCGGAGGAGGAAAGGCAAAAGCACCAGCGGCGCGTCAAAAGCAAAGCGACAGGATGCAGGAAAGAGGGGATGTTAATGGCTGTCAGGATAGCCCAGGAGGTATAAGAAGTACGTGCCTGCCACAGCACAACGTTAAACATGCATTAAGGGCAAGCATGACGGTATGTTTTTCCAGGTCTTTGGTGACCACATACCAATCTGTACGATGTTACAACCCAAAGGATCAAAATTCGAATATCAACGATAGTTTAAACCTACGTGCAATGTTAGTGAGGTGTTATTTTGTACCTTGCTGCCACAAATTATTATTTTAAAATTTTATTTGAAGTTATATTGTTCTTGCCATTTTATAATTACAGTCGAACCCGGTTATAACGCCTTGAAAGGGACGAAATATTCTATGTCGTTATAAACGAGTGTTGTTCTAACCAAGCAGTATAATTTTATGGGTAACAGTGAGGAATTACTGGGCACCAAACAATATGTAACGTTATAGACGAGGGGTCGCATAAACCGATGACATTTTTAACCGGGTGCGACTGTATTTTATTGTATGCACAAATTATGATGTTATATTAACGAAACTAATAACCTATCACCAGAAGACAGGATCACATGAACCTTCCTCAATGTTAAAAACGCCACTCATTTGTGTTGTGACCAGGGCTGTGGAGTCGGTACATAAAACTTCCGGCTCCGACTCCTCAGTTTTTGAATCTCCGACTGCCACTCCTTCGTAAAAGCTCAGTATATATTATGTGATAACGGTAAACCTACTAAAGTGAAAAAAGGTATCACAAGACGTTTCATCACCACCACGTGAATCATCAGGACATTTCTTAGACTTACAGCCCGCAATTAAGTCTAAGTTTAATGGTTATTGTAGCTAGTATCTATTTAAGATTTTATATCGAGTTCGGAGTCGGAGTCGGTACATTTTTACCGACTCCGACTTCACCCAAAATTCCTTCCGACTCCACAGCCCTGGTTGTGACATCACCATTGCTTGTTGTTCATTGTTTCTGCTCTTTCTGCGTAATTCACTAACAGATATCCCAACTTTAAACACACGAAGCGCATCCAGAAAGTAAGTACCGTTTGCCTATAAAGAAGTACGTGATGTATCAAATTTCTGTTCATTGTTATCAAATTCCACATAGGTTACTCTACATTTCGACATAATCACGACCCACACTGAGGTACCTGTCGAAACGGGCCACAGGGTTTTTTATGCTCTGCTCATATCGCTCGTCCGCCTGGGACGGGGCACATCTTGGAACGGTCTCCTGCAACTCGTCGTCGCTGTCGACCGTCGCGTAACGCCTGGTTCACGCTGCTGGCGGGGGGGGGGGGGGGGGGGGGAAGGGGGGATCCAGCACTTCCCATTTGAGTAAAGCAAGCAAAAACCGGATTACCGACCGTACTTTACAGCTGGAGGGTCCAAAAAGTTATTTTAAACATGATTAACACCAAATAGCTAACCTGAACGTTAACGGCAACTCACACAATGACGTCTGCAAGGAAGTTCCTACGCATGCGCAATTCATATATCGCCACCTGCGCGAGAGATATGCTAGAACGCATGCGCCTCGTAGGTACAGCAAGTCTGAAATTTCCTAGATATTGTAAAGTTGTCTAGCAAAGTGCGAACACAGTGTCAACAAATCAAATGAACCTGCAGGACGCCATTTTCCCAAAAGCAAGCACACAATTTATTAACTTCATTTTGATTTGTTACCATCAGTCACAGACGTTTTACTTTGTGACAGTTCAGAAAAATTCACTACAGTTTGCGGTAATTTAACACACCAAGATAGTAGCTCAGTTAGTATAGTGACTTTGCTACAGGCTGCACGCCCATGAACCCAATTTTGGTTTCCAGCACACGCAAAAGTTTGTTGTGTTCCACACAGTGCCGGACCGGTTCTGGAGCCCACCAGGTCTCCTATCGAAAGGTTCTGGGCACTCTTCCCTCAGGGTACAGCTGCCAGGGCGGCGAGTTAATCACCTATTTAATCTAGTGTTGAGGTTATGAATGCGTGGAGCTAGACATATGCTCCCGCTACGCCTTCTACGCATGTTGCACTCGTGTTGCATGAAAACTGCGCACTGTCACCAAAATACATTAAATTTCACCTCAGATTTCCCTTTAATCAAACACAATTTGTGGCCAAGTACTGAGTACTGTAACGCTTAGCGTCTTACAGAGTTGAAAAAGATTTGCTGAGAAATTAAGTACGAAAATATTTTATGGCATAGCAAAATGTCGCTGCCACGTAGGCAAAAAACCTGACAAAATCAGCACAGTAGAAACTTATGATGAAGACACGTGGAATGCGTGGCGAGAAACTGAAGTACATAGAGATCATCTGAAGGCCTGCAGAGAAGGGAATGCTTGGGGAAATTTATGTGAATGGAACAAGAATTTTACACTGGCGTGCATAGAACTGTCTCAGGGAAGTGTCAAACTGCTGAACTGGGTCAGCATGATATAAGGGGCTGCTGAAGCTCAGTCATACTTTATTTTTGGAAACTGAGAAAAATGTAAATTTGGTACTGCGATGGCTGACAGTGGAAAGACTGCAACTGTCAGTGCGCGCTGTTTGTCACTAGCGGCTCACAGCGTGCTTTACCTGACGTCACCGGCTGGGATGCCATAATAAATTTACAGATAACCGGACAGTTGTCCCTTTCACGACGTGCAGGCAAGTGTTAAAGAGAAGCTATAGCTCCACTCAGTCATAAACTTCGCATCAGAAGGTCTGTGGTAACTTTCGCTAGCCTATTAGGAAATACATTTCTTTGCTAATGGAGGTCCCTTTACTTTAAACATATATGACTAAATTACACACGTACACACGTATATGGTGCTAACCGTTTAAAGACGAAGCATATCTGTTTTATATAATGACTCAGTGCGTACCGCGCTGTAAACACTCTCCACTTCGGTTATAAAAACCAGTCTCTTAATGTTTTATAAGGCAAAAGTTGCTGTTTGTTCTGAGATCCGTACAAAACACATAAACACAATGTGGGCACCACGTAGAGTTTTTTAATGTTAAACCTGGTCGTATGTAAAGTTACCGCTAGGCTGTAAAAGGTTAATATTATGTTGGAAAATCTGAGATTACATGGCTGGTTCGTAAGCAGACGAACATGACATTGCATGTTTTTGTATTCTGTTTCGTGATACTTCATAGAAACTGCCCGAACATGTCCATATATAACGGCCGAAACACGTTGCACTGAAACGTAGAGTCAAAAAAGAAAGAAACCTTGCGCGGACTGGACTACATTCGCTTAAGCACTTGCAATGTATGTTGTAATACGAAGACCAGCGTGCTGCACAGTAAACCAATCAGAAGGATGTAGAAAGCCGTCTGCAAATGAGTCAGACCAAGGGTTGCAGGTTCAGCTGCGTGGGGGTGAGACACAGGGGTAATTTCGCCGTCGAGAGCTGCCCGTTGCATAGTGTCGCCGATCCACTTCCGCTGCAAGCCGGCTTCGACAAGACGACCGATGATAACATTGAACCGGCGCAAGAAGGGTGAATGTCGTGGCACCGCGTATACACTGTAACTGGACAGGATGGTTTCCTGGACTCTGTGGAGCATGGGGTGTCCATCTTTGATGTACCGGTTATTTCTGAGATAATATACTGCTGATAAGTCATTGAATATGCCAGCCACATCTCTTTTCATAGCTATCCGATCGGGCACGACACCGAATTTATTTCTCTTCATTTCGTGTTTAATAAATTTCCTCCACAAATTAGTCATAACTTTATCATTTTCGTCCAAAGTCAACAAAGCGTTTATTCCGGGCGATAAAATGATTCCGAGTCCGGATTTGTCAAGGCTTTTAAGCGTGTTGATTTCCGGCAGATACTTGGGTACCGCCAGGTAACTGGTAAGGGAACCTTGAAAAGCGTTAGTTATAATAACTGCTAACAGCAGCCACGTTACGATGAATAGCCGACCGAGCACCGAAGTCGGAAATCCATTTACAGTTCCTGTTATGAAAGAGCGAAATATGTCAAAGAATGCGTCGTTGATTGCAAACTTCCTGGTCTGTTTCTTTACAGAGATTTCGCCGTATTTCCGAACACAGTGCCAGCACAGTGATGTTACAAACAGCGAACACAGTAGAACTATCCAGACACAGTGAGGGAAAGGTAGAAACAGGTTTCTGAACTGAGAAACGCGCTTTGATTTAGGCACTAAAAAGCAGAGGTTGTCGGCATCGTGCGGGTATGTGTATTCTATTTCCGTGAAATCAGTTTTCATGTACTGTGAGTTAGAAGCAATGTCAGCTCTGCCGTAAGCTACGTCACCACACGTTCCGGTAAGTGTGCCATTCTCGTCTCTCGACCCGTAAGTGGCATGGTCTTTTTGGGGTACAAATACCATCTCAGCATTCATATATTTCGCCAAGGAGTGCACCGTATGCCAATCATAACCCTCAAATCTCTGGATTCGTCCATTGGATCCCAATACTGGTGCAGCACTTAAAGGACCAGGGAACATTGCAACCCTCAGGGGATATCCATTCACGTCTGATAAGCTGGGGAATAATGGCTTGACGTCTTTTACCTTGGGCCAAACACCTGTGATGTAATTGACGCCTTTGGAGTGCCTGAAAGGATTGTAAGCTGCAACTTGTATATCTGACGTTAACAAAGAACAGCTGTTTGTATCTTCATTACAGTGTTCACTGCTGAAGAATCTAAACACAACGACAAACTCCAGAATTTTTTCCGACCACATCCTCTGGAAAATGTTTTCAGTAAGGTCTCCTTTGTCATTTAAAAGAGGATGAGCAATTACTACTATAAACCGACCCCTTGGATTCCATAAGGGAAGTGATTTTACATTGCCGAGTAAGGTTTGAACTTGTTCAAATGTGTCCACAAACAATAGAAACATATCGCTGGAGTGCTGTGACGTTGCAGACATTCTTCTGTTTATCTCCTTCAGCTTGTCGCCTCTTATGATTGTCAGAGGACAAGAAATGTGTCTGCTGTGGGCCTCGCGAATGACTTCATCGGGTAACGACTCTCCACGTGCTGCGACTGTCAGTAGACGATGATTGACATCGAAGAAATGACTTAGCAGCTGACTGAGAATATGGACCGTACCATCATTTGAAACCAATAACCTCTGTGCCAAATCTTCATATGACAAATGCTCTGAAGCACAAATATTAAAGTTTATTGTAAGTAAAACGGTAACAGTCCACGTGACACGTAATAAGATAGGCATGTTCTTCAGAAATTGTAAGCCTTTTCTTCTCTGGAATACAAATGCAGTTTTTTCATATCATCCGTTGCTAAACACGTTTGTGCTGACACTTCTAAATAAATTTGAGGAGTACCTTAAAATAAAAACACACAGTTTGAAGATAAAACCTCTGTGAAGATTCTTGTAACGTGCGTGTTCTCACAACTTCACATGCTCACGTTACGTTACAACACAGCCAGTATGCTGCAGCACAGTGACCAGTGATGAATTATGTCAAATAACGCTGTGAGAGCAATTTGAATAGCGCGTGATTTGAATTTAGTGAATTTGTATTTATGAATGTGTCGAAAGAACTCTTTTAACATATTTATATTTAGGAAGAGAGGCGATGGAAAATGTCTGATTAATGTTTGTGTCACATTTGTGCTTAAAGTATTTTACAAGGTGCGGCATAAGAATGTGACGATTTTCAGACAACTGTTTTGACGCACGGACTTGAATGTAGGAAATAAATGGCTGAGTATAGTAAAGCAGTCCCATTACAGGGACTGGACAGGCCCTGAGGGTTCCAGGAGGTTGAGGCTCCCAGGTTTCTAGACAATCGGCACATGAAGGTGGTAAGGTTGTCAGCCCTACGCACCGGGCGCTTTTATCCCCCCCCCCCCCAGGAAATATTCCTGGTACTCATTTCTGTTACAGGCTGAGTCGATCCCAGGGCCATAGTGCAGCCGGAAGGATTATGCCAATGAAAAATTCCAATGACACCATGGGGAATCGAACCCGCGACCTTCCGGCTTGTAGCGCAGTGCCTCAACCAACTGCGCCACCGCGGCCCCAAATCACTGAGTACCAGCAGTAAAACGCCATATAATGGACGCTTTTTTATTTTTACAAAATAACATCCTGACTTGCACTGCATTCCTGTAATTTTGATCGGCCGCTAAACATAACTTCGCAGCAGACTTTTATCTGTGGCTCTAATTTCGACCCTGACGCGCCCTTTCGTCCCTTGACGTGACGATATTCAGAACGCAACTATAACTAACGTGCAGCAAATTCGGGGGCAAGTTGTGTGCTGCTGTGCTGTTGCGGTTATGTTCCCATCACGATTACAGGAACGTGCTGCATGCCAAGGGGAGACGGATTAACCCTTTAAAGACGAAGCGTATCTGTTTTATATAAGGACTCAGTGCGTACCGCGCTGTAAACACTCTCCACTTCGCTTATAAAAACCAATCTCTTAATGTTTTATAAGGCAAATTTGCTGTTTGTTCTGAGATCCGTACAAAACACATAAACGCAATGTGGGCACCACGTAGAATTTTTTAATGTTAAACCTGGTGGTACGTAAAGTTACCGCTAGGCTTTAAAAGGTTAAGAGATGCAATTTTGAAGAAGTAAAAGGCGAATATTAAATAGCATTCTACTATTGATACGCCGTAAGGTTTTCTGTTTCTTACATTCAACCAAATTCATCGAAACATAAATCTGAAAAACGCCACGTTTCCTTGCGGCATCCTGTATGTGCATTAAGTATTACATTTTTCTTTTCACCAGACAATTCTGATGCTTATTGCGAGTCATAAGTATTTTATACTTGCATGAGGAACGCAACCGGCCGAACATGTCACACCTGTAACAACTGATTACCGTGTAATGCGGCAGCTTCGTAACAACACGATGTTCACAGACAGCTGCGTGACATTTTGTTTGACGTTAAAAGCTCGCGTTCGAGTTTTAACACCTTTACAAAAGAAAACTTCTAAGTGAATTTTTATTGTTTTATGCGCAATTTTTTACAGTGTTTAAATGTTTATTGATTATGCTGCTATTCTGTAAACTTGGTCTCTCACACTGAGGGAGGAACAAAGACTGAGGGTGTTCGAGAATAGGGTGCTGAGGAGGATATTTGGGCCTAAGAGGGTCGAGGCGACAGGGGAGTGGAAAAGACTACATAACGGGGAACTTAATGACCTGTACTCATCACCAAATATTATTCGGGTAATCAAATCGAGAATGAGGTGGGCTGGGCATGTAGCACGTATGGGGGAAAAGAGAGATGCATACAGGATTTTGGTAGGGAGACCTGAGAAACTGTCAGCTTCTCAAGAATGCCTCTGCTCCATGGAGATACTTAGTCAGTCAGTCAGTTAATTAGTTAGTTAGTTAGTTACTTAGTTAGTTAGTTAGCTAGCTAACTAACTTAACTAACTAATATTGTGTTTTAACTCTACATATGCACATCTTTGAGAGACTCTGCCTTACTTTATGGCTTTTTTATGTACCTTCCTGATGATGACTTTGTAGATGTCGAAACACGTAGAAGGTACGTAGGTGACAAACGATTTTTATTATTGATTGTACAATTTGTCGGATTAAATACTGCATGACCGATCTATTGCACAGAATACGAATTACGTTGAATTAACCAATCAGATGATTTGGCTGTCACCAATATTACGCGACCAGACTCTTCCGCATAATATTAAGGTGACTGCAATATCGTCATTTCGCCGACAAAACAACACCGTGTCCTTCGTTGCGTTGTTGACGTCACGCAGGCCACTGGCGTAGCTAGATTTTGTGGCGTCCGGGCCAAATAATCACAATGGCCACCCCCAAGGGAAACTTTTGAGAATCACAGCTATTTATTGTATTTCCTTTAGTTGGTTCGATAATTTAAAATTTGTTGACTGTAGGACGCCATTGTTTTAATTTAAGATATTCATTTCGCGACCCTTGGACTGTGCCGGCCGGGACGCCCACACGCCCCCCCTCCCAAATTGGCCCTTCTTTACGCTGTCGTCGAAGAGGTGACAGCCAGACTTCAACACTTGCTACACACCGTTGTGGTCTCACTTAACCCTTTAACGCATATCTGTTTTATATAAGGACTCAGTGCGTACCGCGCTGTAAACACTCTCCACTTCGGTTATAAAAACCAATCTCTTAATGTGTTATAAGGTAAAAGTTGCTGTTTGTTCTGAAATCCGTACAAAACACACAAACGCAATGTGGGCACCACGTAGAATTTTTTAATGTTAAACCTGGTGGTATGTAAAGTTACCACTAGGCTTTAAAAGGTTAAACCTGGTCTGTGTAAAGTTACCGCTAGGCTTTAAAAGGTTAATAAACTGAGGTGCTCTCAAATAAAGCAGAATTACACCTCCTTTGTTATTCACACAAACCGGATTCACTGCCAAACTGTCCTGCACGCCTGTCCGCTAATAGAACTGTTCTCTATGTCCGATATACACCGCAGCACGCTGACATCTCGATTTCAGATTGCTAGAGAATAATCGATCTTCGTAATGGTAGGACCATCTAGCGGCAGTGAGTTGAACTACGCAGTCTACCAGTACGGAAGCAATGCAATTTTCGTCTCGTCAGTAATCGGCCGGGAGGTTTATCGCTCGCTCGCGTTGTGTGTCTTCCTGGGTCTACCCGCAGGACGCGCGATAAGGATATCATTGTATCCTGGGCTCGATAAATTAAGGTAGCAGTTAATGTTCGCTTGTTTCGCAGTTTTGCCTGTTTGCTGGTGCTTGAATGTTTCGCTAAAATCGCAAGCACGAAATGCAGCATGATTGCCTAGATGTGTTTGAAATACCGAAGGGATGTTCTCCTTGGCAACTGGTACGTCGTACGCAATTCTGTGAAATTAATTCTCTGCTCTTAAAAACTGATAATCTGTGGAAGTGTATCTATTTACTTTCTTGGTAACGTTCCGCCAGCTCTGTCCAAGTATTTATGTCCAAGGGATGAGGTAACCAACTGCATGTAGCATACAGTAGTGTTACAATACATAAGGGTGGTGGTATGGCTGAGGCGGTTAGGCGCCAATCATTCACCCCGGAGGCCCGGGTGCGGCTCCTCCATGAGGAATATACGGCTTCAACCATACAAGAAATTTTGAGAAAAATTAAGCAATACCGGAACAAATTGAATGAAAGACAGCACAGATCTGAATTACCTTTAAAGATCCAGTCCGTACCGCGCAGTAAACACACTCCGTCTCGGTTATAAAAACCAGTCAGTTAATGCTGTATAGGGAAATAATCGCTGTTTGTTCTGAGATCCACACAAAACACATAAATACACTGTGTGGGCAGAACGTAGAATTTGTGAATGTTAAACCTGGCGGTACATACAGTAACCACTGGGCTTTAGAGGGGATATTTAAAGATCCAGTCCGTACCGCGCAGTAAACACACTCCGTCTCGGTTATAAAAACCAGCCAGTTAATGCTGTATAGGGAAATAATCGCTGTTTGTTCTGAGATCCACACAAAACACATAAACACACTGTGTGGGCAGAACGTAGAATTTGTGAATGTTAAACCTGGCGGTACATACAGTAACCACTGGGCTTTAAGCAAATGGTTTGGAAGAAGTTCATCGTGGTCTGCTACAAATTAGTGTCCCGCCATAGGCGTAGAGACGCTGAGGAAAATCACGAAATTATCAAGGCAATTAGTAGCCCAGCCATAATCCGAACCAGGTACTGCGCAGTTTAAGTTTGTCGCGTTTCCATTACGTAAACCCCCTCGTTAAGAACTTCTGACTCAACGTGGCAAAATGACCAATTGCTGTGTACTTGCTGACACAGTGCCAAATGCTGCAGCATGCTGCCCACACAGGCGTGACTAACCGCGCTATATTAGTGACTATAAAGAAATGTGCCCTGCAGCACATGTGACCGGATGTTCGTGGACAGGAGACCAATCTGCAACACAGCAAGCGGTTTAAGAATTTTAAAGGAAGTCATTCCGTTTTGCTATTTGTAACAGAAATCATGACAAAATCACCAAAAAAAATCTACGTAGTTGCTCATTTTTTGTGATTTTTTTCTTGATTTCTGCCAAGCAGATTAAAACTGTACAATCCAAATTGTGTGAATTTTAGCAGTCTATTCCAAATTACTTTTACACAGAAGTTGTAATATCCATTACTTTTACGCAGAAGTTGTAATATCCAGCCATAAAAGAGCTCCCCAACACAACCCAAGCCCTGCCATAATCATGGCAACCGGTGGCCACTGTAATGAAATATAAAGGTCAGCGGTCAGTTACACGGCAGGCGTGTTTCGTACGTCAGACAGTGTTAGGTAAGTGTTAATAATGATGAAGATTCCTATTAAACTACTTTGTTTATACCTGCAGATCCGCATACAGTCGAACTCGGTTATAACGTCATGAGAGGGCCTGAATAATTTGTGTCGTTATAAACGAGTGTTGTTATAACCGAGTATAATGTTATGTTTAAAGAGGGAAGAACTAAGATCTGCGCTCTTCTGGGGCATTATGCAGCGTCGATTGGTAATCCTTTACCGACGTTTCGGGACAACGTATCGGTACCATATTCAAGTGTCAAGAAGTCGAATGATTGAGCGGAATTCCTGACCCTTGAACATGGGACAGATAAGTTGTCGGTAAATGCTTACCATTCGACGCTGCGTAACACCCCAGAAGAGCACAGATCCCACCTACAACGCGGCGGAAAACTTGAAATCACAGACAGCGAAGAATTAATTGGTACGACAGATTACCTGAGGCAACGGACGATGTGTCGCCTTAACCCTTTAAAGACGAAGCGTATCTGTTTTATATAAGGACTCAGTGCGTACCGCGCTGTAAACACTCTCCACTTCGGTTATAAAAACCAGTTTCTTAATGTTTTATAAGGCAAAAGTTGCTGTTTGTTCTGAGATCCGTACAAAACACATAAACGCAATGTCGGCACCACGTACAATATTTTTAATGTTAAAACCTGGTGGTATGTAAAGTTACCGCTAGGCTTAGAAGGTTAAGCGTTGTTTTAATCGGGTGCCACTGCGGGTCGCTCGGGCAGTGCAGAATTATGTAACGTGTTCGCCACTGCTAGATAGAACACGTGACGTAACAAGTGTAGCAGTTGGCCAGTGCTAAATGTAGCGGATACACAAAAATAGGGCGTGACGTCATTGTATTTGACGTCTACGACAAGCCGACGCCCTATTGTAGTTTAATGACAAGATTCTACAGTGTCGTCATATTAAACTTACCAGTTTCCTGCAGTTCCTTACTGTACCGATAACATCATCCATTCTGCTGCCGTGCACAGGGCAGTGACTGGCTTGCTTGCGCTGGGGGGTTGCAAGTAACACCGCAGTCTGCTGGCTACAGAACATTCTTATGATTTTCTTCTTATCCCTGTTATTTGTAACATTTCTTGCTCTCCGTATAATTTTGTCCTTAACAAGAGAGGCACTGTATGAATTCCGTAACATTGAGGCGCGTTCGCGTAACCGTTGTTGCCGTGGAAAAGCAATAAGTATTACATATTCTGAGTGTGTGTCTGTAGCCTCAGTTACCCAGCATGCAACGCGCATGCGCCGTATTATGTCATCTGTGGCCTGTCCGGCTGTACCATATTTTTCCACATTATCTCATAAATGGCACGATTTTCGGGAAAATGTTATTGAACATAAAATGTGTGTTTTGATTTTCTCTACATGTTTTGTCTGAAATATTTCACATTCTAAGAAGAATTCAGCTACATATTATCCTAATGGTGCGTAGGTCGTCATGTAAAGTACCCGTTATTCTTGCCAGATTTTAATGAAACTTGACTTTGGTTGCTAATTTTCGAAAAATACTCAAATATCAAACTTCATGAAGCTCAGTCCAGTGAGAGCCGAGTTGTTCCATGCGGACGGACAGACAGACAGGCAGACAGATATGACGACGCTATTAGTCGGTTTTCGAAATTTTGCGAACGCGATTAAAATACATTAAGCATAATCACTATCACTTGCTATGTTTGGTGAATAGAATTTGTAAAGCAGTTTGCATACAGACCATGCATGCTACATGCGCGCAATAACTCTGAATGCTTGGTGATACGCCTTACTCCCTGTACCCTCCTGTCTGTCCTTACAAGACATAATCTGTGCTTCTTGCTGCACAGTCAGGGACCAGTTTTCACTGACGTGCAATTAATAGGACAGTACCAGCTGTGTGCTTTAACAGTGCTGTGGTTAGACAGGAGTAACGCCGAAACAATCTCTCACGCTGTTTTCTGACTTGTATGATTGATGTGCCGTGTTCGATCCCCTGCCGCAACACCGTCTGCCCATTGAACGATTCTTTGGTATTACTCAGTGCCTCCATGGGAATACAGGATTTTTACCTTAAACAGGGCAGGGCCGTCTCCTTTAACATCGGATCACGGTAGGGGCACGGTACGGGCAAGGTAGGAGCACGGTAGGGGCACGGTCCTATATGTGTTAATTAGCGATGCGTTCCTCCGAAACGTCGGGAAGCAATTGCCCAGTCACACAGCGCAACACACCAGAAGACCTTTTTCCTCAGTACGAAAACAGATTTGCGACTAATAAAACCTTAGCAGCGCTGTGTCATTTCCAGTGGGTATAGCGGAAACCTTCCAGCTACACTAGCCTATCTTTCCGTACAGTATTCTTTCTCTCTCTCTCGCTTGTTACACAAGCGGAAAGGTTAGCTGTTAGTATGGTCGCTTTGCATACATTTAAACGGCCGCCGTGGGGAATATTCCACATTCCTTTCTCTCTCTCTCTCTGTATGTCTCTCTCTCACACTTATGCTTCAAGCGGTAAGGTTAGCAGCGAATACTCCGCTGCCCGGCCCACAGCAAATGCACTGTACAGATCGTATATAACATAAAATAATAATTCTCAAAAATAAAAAATGTACTAATTTTCTGTCTTCTTTTCCTGTAGAAAGGAAGTCATTGCTTCTATTTCAGTAGCATAGCGGCGCTATACTGACTATACCGGGGAATACGCCACTGGCACACTCTTGACCACTGTTTGCATTTCCAGAAAAAAAATTCCGAAGTCCCGAGTTATGCGACAAGTGTCACGTGAAGACGGTGGACCCAGGAAGTCGTCAGCCGCGATGGGGCAGCCCGCCACAACGAACTCGACCCCTACGAAGAGGACTCTGACGTCCCCAGCGGAGATGACAGCGGTGCCTCTACTGCAGGCGCTGCTGTATCGGCAGCGGGACGAACTGGCAAAGGAGCGGGAGGCCGTGAAGACGCTGCAACGGGGCAGAGCGGCCGATATGAAGGCAGTGCGGGAGGAAGAGGCGGCGAAGTACGGCAACTTGCTGAGCGACCTCAAGTCCAGGTACTGGAGTCACTACAATTCTCTTTTGCGTATTTCTTGGCTTGTTTTAGCGATGCTGTATCTATTGTATAGGTTAATGTCTAATCGAAACGATGCTTTACAATAATTGGCGAAACGGGCCGCCCACAAGTCGCGTTTAATGTAACGCTTTATGGACGAAAGAGAAAACGCTATCCCACTCAGGTGCAGCTATGGACATTTAAAAAGAAAGCAACTCCGGCCGTCAGCAGGTACACTGGGATTTAACCTTTTAAAGCCTAGCGATAACTTTACGTACCACCAGGTTTAACATTAATAAAGTTCTACGTGGTGCCCACATTGCGTTTATGTGTTTTGTACGGATCTCAGAACAAACAGCAACTTCTGCCTTATAAAACATTAAGAGATTGGTCTTTATAACCGAAGTGGAGAGTGTTTACAGCGCGGTACGCACTGACTCCTTATATAAAACAGATACGCTTCGTCTTTAAAGGGTTAAAAAGTTCTATGCGGTGCCCATATTGCGTTTATGTGTTTTGTGTGGATCTCAGAACAAACAGCAACTTTTGCCTTATAAAACGTAAAGAGATCGGTTTTTATAACCGAAGCGGAGAGTGTTTACTGCGCGGTACGCGCTGAATCCTTACATAAAAACGAACACAGTTTGTCTTTAAATGGTTAAAGGCGAGAAGATATAGGTTAAAGGCGAGAAGATATAGGTTAAAGGCGAGAAGGTATAGGTTAAAGGCGAGAAGATATAGGTTAAAGGCGAGAAGATATAGGTTAAAGGCGAGAAGATATAGGTTAAAGGCGAGAAGGTATAGGTTAAAGGCGAGAAGTTATAGGTTAAAGACATAAATCGTGGACGAAGTGGAAGGTAGCATCATGGTTCGCTGCAGTAACTGCCATTCTCCCAGACTGACTGAGAATTAATTTATTTGCAAAGGACGTACCACTTTTTCGGCCCATAGTGTGGTCACGCATCAGCTATCAGAGGAATTGGCATGGGCGTGTGGGGGACATGGAGAAATGCTGATAGCCAAAATTATTCTATTCCTGTGCTCCGAGGAGGAAAGGAAGAATTTGAAAACCAGTGAAGAGATGGAAATCACAGTTGAAACCGCTTGCGTAATTTTCCCCTCACGAAGTAAAGTTTACAGTTACCCAAAGAATTTAAGCTGTGTTTTATTTAAACAGAAAAATGTTGGTGGCACACTGTCAGTGTTGGATTTTATTTAGTGGTAAGCCAGCAAAAAATTGTGAGACGTTGAAAGAACTGAATGTTTGGCTAGAAGAGTCCGGCGCTAGTCAATACGCTAAATTAAAATTTGTTTCTCGTTTACAAAAGTATAAGCATATATAAGCAGGCCTACATATACATATATATTCGTTTCGTAGTCCTTCCCTCTTCTACCTCTTCACAGCAGGTGTCTAGGTTGTTTATTTGCACTTGATCACACTCAGACACACACCACAGTCGGTGGGACTCCTCTGGACGAGGGATCGGCCCGTCGCAGAGACCTCTACCTGACAACACACAACACTCACAAGTGACAAACATCTATGTCCCCGGTGGGATTCGAACCCACGATCCCAGCAAGCGTTCGGCTGCAGACCTACGCCTTAGACCGCGCGTCCACTGGGATCGGTCATATATATGCGTATATAATTTAAAGTTTCCGTTCGTTCGTCCCGCTCCTTACCAGAAAACCAATAAAGAAAGTAGGGGACTGTAAACAGGAAAATTTTTTCCTTTTTGGCGGGAGAACACAGAAAAATTCTGTAGTGGAATACTCTCAGAACCTGACTTGCGTGAGGTTCTGAAACCCAACGGTTGTGTCGTTTATTGTATTAGAGCAATATCTGGAACCGGCTGAACACTGACAGCAGCCGTTTATTGTATTAGAGCAATAACTAGAACCGGCTGAACACTGACGGCAGCCGTTTGAGGTTTGCTGCACTGACTTGCTGAGCCAGTCGCAATGTTAGGACAAAACTGAACTGATCTGATTTGTACACTCATAGGCGTAACTTGGGGGTGGGGTGGAGGGGAGGGCAAATGCCCCCCTTAGTATTTTTTCAACCTATGAATAGTTTTTTTGGTTACTGAATTGGATAAATAAATAAAATAAAAAAATAAAATAAATAAATAAAATAAATAAAATAAAAATAAATAAAATAAAAAATGAAAACAGAAAATGAAAAGCTTGAGTTTTATGGGCCCAATTTTCCCCTCTTTCAAATTTGACTCCTTTGTAAAACAAAGTTGCTAATACCCATGGTACGGTTTGCCGGGGGGCCCCCGCTCAATGTTATTAGCCAAGTTACGCTTATGTGTGCAGTCCGTTAGACTGTCGGCTGTCAGAGACTGGCGATCGTTTGGATAAGGAGGTGTTGTCGGCTGTCAGAGACTGGCGATCGTTTGGATAAGGCGGTGTTGTCGGCTGAAAAACACAACGCGGTGATCATGAGAACTGTTGGTTGGTGGACGTGCAGGGCGTCAGAATGTCTGCATATCGTGTGGTCTGTGAGAGCAGCATGGCGGACGCCACGGCGTAGTGATTTGTTGGAGCTGATTGTGTGAGTCTGTGAATAAGCACAGGAACTGGAAGTGTCAGAGACTGTTCGATCGTTGATGGTTGCTTGTGTAGGTACGTACGTACGTACACACACACACACACACACTGCATACATTGTAGTGTATTTCCGTACTATATTAGAGTAACAAACACAGATACATTATATTTGCTGCATTAATTTTCTTTCCAGTAACATATATATATATATATATCGCACCCCCACAAGAGAAGTGATACAACTGTAAAATTTTCAATTTTCAGATTATGTGGCCATTTTCTATAAAATTTTCTACAAAATGACCACATAATCTGAAAATTGAAAATTTTAGAGTTGTGTCACTTTTCTTGCGGGGGTGCGATATATATATATATATATATATATATATATAAATTTCACAGGTAACCATCAACTCTAGCCACATGCATAAAGACATTTACCGGGATCCACACAAGGCGCTTCCGACCACTGTCCATCCGTCTATCCCGGTGCCAGGCTAGTAATAGCCGAGCCGGTATAACACCGGCCATAGGAATGTCAGTACAGTAAGACCGGTTGGTGTGAGCAAAGTGTCGGTGGCGGTTTTACCGAGCAGTACGTAAGGGGCGGGAGGCAGCAGCTACAGGTGAAGGTGCGAGCGGGAACGCCTTTATGTGAAAGACAGGGCAGCTACGGGTGTGAGAGTTGCTGGAAGTGTGAACCGTCGGCGGTCCACATCCCTTGGTTGGGGAGCTGTGACACAGTACAGCCTGCAACAGTGGGCAGTCGCCATTTCATTCAGGCACTCCACTGACCGCTAACTGTGCTGTTACGCGGATGGGAACGAGTGTCACTGGGCGTGTTACTTTATTCGTGTTTGGGACAGGCAAACCTGACGCTGTTACAGAGATATGGGGAAAGACACGGCTGGGGGAAATGCAGCGTCGTTGCTATGATTAGGAAGAAACTCCTTTAAAATTCCTATCGCCCTCAGGGAAATGCCAATGATGGGTTTTAGCACCGTTGCTAGGATATGGGCTATACAGAAAGTATTAATTGCAGATTCTTTTGCTTGAGGGAAATACTGTAGCTGTTAAATCGTTAAAGACAGACGGGGTTAAATACAGGTGTGTAAATCCTGAAGTTTATTCGCGCTCGAAGACAACCCTCGACAGTTCGCTTCTTTCTGTTACATTCTACATTTTACATACTTTAAATATTTACATAAATGAATTCTGTAAATTTTCCAATTGCTGGCAGAACAGGTTTACGCTGTGTGTCTGTCACAACAATAAGTGTGTCCGGTGGCTGTAAATACGCGCAGTCCTGCAGTGACAATGCGGACAGAGCAATGACCGTACTGTTTAACGCATCGTGCATTTTGTGGGCCGCAGCCACACAGGTAGCGCCAGACATTAAGACCGTCTCAGGTCTCAGGCTTACAGCAGGACAAGTGCCACTGTACGTTAGTGCACAGTGCTGTTTCACACAGTGTTCTTAGCCTGGTGGTTTGGCTGGAAACTGCAAAGCGTAGCCACAATATTTCTAGCACACATACAGGGTGTTGCTGACTGCAGTAATGTATTTGTTGTGAATTTAAATACAGCATAAGACGGTGCACCAGTGAAACGTTTACAGCTTCCGATCAACATTATGTATTTCCCATGTTCCCCTCGACAGGCACATGCCCCACATGGCTTATATATAACATTCCCTTACTGACTTTTTAACCGGTTGGCATGGGGCTTACTCAGAATTACGTTATTATGACGCTATAAACCGACAGCTGGCATTTTGTGACAGTCCGCTGGCTGAATGGCGGACCCCTGCAATGCCTCTACCTGCACAGCACAGCACAAAACAAACCGCATGCCTGTATCCATGTACGTACAGAGTGGAATTCGAAACTGCGTGTCCAGTGGTGGGGCTGTCGAAGGCAGTGTGTGCCTTAACACTTTAAAGCCCAGTGGTTACTTTACGTACTGCCAGGTTTAATATTATAAGCTTCTACATTCTGCCCACAGAGAGATTTTTATGTATACAAAGATTAACAGCAATTATTTACGTATACAGAATTAGCGAATTTGTTTTTATAACTGGGATACAGTGTGCTTACTGCGCGGTACGAGCTGATCATTTAACTGCAATACAAACTAATATCAAAGTTAAAAAAAAATTGAACAGCAACTCCAATAAGTGACGGTCCCTTTAATATATTATCACACAGTTCATGGTTCTTCTCAGTACGCAGTTTTCTCCAGCCCCCTGCAGTTTCCCCTCCTTTTGCTCCACACATTCCCTTATCATGCACGACCTGTCTGTGTGTTACTTTGCACGTAACGCCATATTCTCTGTACAGTTTCAATACAGCGTGCTGAGTGTGTTATAAATTGATATATAACTGGACAACCATAACAATGTACTTGCGAGCTGCACGTCACGTGTTTGCGTTTGTTAATGCCGTGCATAGCCAGAAGCCGTTCTGTTCCAACAAAAGCACTGTCAAATTTTAATGAGACCACCTTTAAAATCCTCAAGCCTCAACAGGAAGAAGGCATTACTTTTGTATACTTCCAGAATTAACGATTACACGTGGGACCAGGCCATGCAAAGATTTTTGTCATGTCTCAAAATATCAGCTATGCTTTCAAATATATATATATATATACACACATATATCTCTTACGAGAAAGATTTTACCTACAACTATTTCTGCCACTACTACTGCTACTGCTACTACTACTGCTACTACTACTACTACTACTACTACTACTACTACTACTACTGGGGAATTGTACAAAAGATGACGTTTGCCAATTATATGAATAGAAACTTCAGTGAAGATAAGTAACTGATGCGGATATTGGTAATGGGACTGAAAAAGCAACAGAAATATTTAAATGTCAGTCAAAACTGCATTCACAGAACAGTCTGTAACATCTCGTGTCGAATGTCTGCACCGCATTAAGTGGTGTTGTTTGTTTTTTGTTTGTTTGTTTATGCATTGGGTAAATATCGACAAATTTGTACACAGAAACGAAAGCCATGAAATGTCTCAGGCATCAGGCCAGTGAACAGAACTGTTACTGCGAGGGCGGTGTGGGGCGAATGTGTGTTTTGTGGAGAGTGGTTAGATTGGGGTCGTTACGGTGAATTGTGTGTGCCAACGTAACGCAGTCGCACGTTTGTTGGCGTTTCGAAATGAAAATTTGTTGCGTTTAACTGCTGATGTTACACACGTGTTGTGTGTGTTGTTAAACAGACTGTACGGTAAGAAAACTGTACTGAAATTACAGGACCGCTAATTGGTCACACAGCTGCCTGCTTAACTCTGTGTGCTGTGCACACGGAAGGCAGTGTGGGTCTGTGGGTCTGTGCGACGGACAGTTTATACTGCATAGATGTAAAAGTTTATAGGTGTATCTATATCCGGGATATGGAGTAACACAACATCAGGCAAACATGAATACGAATGAACAGTGCTGTAATCAGTAAGGGTGTATTCAGGTAGTCACGTACAAACAGCTGTGCCATATAAAGATAACATTCCGATAAAGATATTGATAATTAGAATGGTGATTGCTTTATCTGATTAGGAAATTGACCAGTGATTAGGTGTTTATAATGACAGAGATGAAATACACGTACTAAATAAAAGCGGCACGTGTACAAGCCATAACCCTAATGTATCCGTAAAATCCAGTGGCTCTGTATCATGCAGATAGCTACATAGTTGTTATATCTAAACGGAACACAGAGCACTGTGCACATGTGTGTGATACATACAGTATGCATACACGGCTACTTTTTTTGATATTTTCATGGAGGATAAAATGTTGCACAGTGTTGCACATGAAACTGACGTATTAGATTTCTTTACAGAATTATCTTTAAGTGTAATTTTACCGAACAAATAATAACGCTTCTTGTACACGACTTGAAGTACAGTCAATAGTATGCATTGAAAAAATTGTTTGACTCTATGCATGTAACAGACTTCTGATACAACATTCACTGGCTGTTACTGCAATAAACAGCAGCTTGTCCCTTACTATCAACATTACAAAGTGTACTGTTGGTGCTGACAGTGTTGCCATCTCTACGGCACAATTGCTGTCTGCACAGAATAACATAAATCAGGACATTTTATACAGCCATTAATATACAGATATTTACAAACGATTTGTGCAATAGCATGCCAATTGTCAACAGTGCGTGTCGTTACACACAGTGTGAAATCAACTCAACAAACCTGTCCTACATTTAACATACTTTATCATGAGCAGCAGTAAGTGTGTACAACATCTGTTTGTACCAAAGTCATCAACAGGTACGTCTAAACAACACATTATTTAGAGACCACGGCAGTCAAATTTCCCATCGCGGTAGCTGAACCATCGGGTGACAAATAGCAGGACGTTTGGCTCGCCATCCAGTGAGGGGAAGCAGTCTGTACCAGTGTGGTACGGAACACTGCGGTATGAAAAAACCTGCTGCTTTAGTTCAGGGGAGATACGTGGACAGTTGTCAAATTCCTACATCTAATTTTGTCCCAAAATTTCAGATGATCACTCTTGGGTATACAGTCGGGCTGTCTGTATTTCTGCTGTCACACACTGCAGACAAATTCCCAGCTGCAAGCATTCATCGGTCCATAAGGTATCTAACATCATACTACTGGCTGACAAGTGACACCTTCTACCACCGTCAGTGACGCAAGTGTTTGCACCTGTGTTAAATGAGGCGCCGACAATTGCAAATTATCCACACGCTACTGAAACTCAGAGGCTGATTGTTTGAAAGTCACGGTGCAAGGTTGGCATAGCCCCCAGCTTGTGCGTTTGCATTCGAACTGACTGTCTCGGCCGGTGTTCATTCAACAACCCCGGTCTGCCCACACGGTAACAGCACAATATCTGGCACCGCCTGATGCAGTTGACAGAAGGCCATTTCTTTCGGCTGTGTCAGGGCTTTGGCCACCAGCGGCGCTGCATTACAGCTGGACGGTAATCAGACTAACAGTTTTACAGTGAAAGGGGGCCTGGACAGAGCCACCGCCTCAGCCAACTGGCAGGAGGGAGGGTGTGCAGTGTTGCGACTAATACAGCACATAGCGCACACCGTCATGCACACCAGCAGCACACACTGGCCACTGTTCAGCAGCACACCGTGACCGGCTGACAGTTCAGATCCGTGTATCAGTTAGCAGTGCGGTTCAGGACTGTCCTGTAGCAGTGCTGTGCATGGTGATAGCGGTCACGCCCTGACCCCGTTCGCGTGTTTTCCGGCTCACCACCCCCCAACTGGGACACCACCCGGACAGTGCTGAGAGCACAACAGACCCTCCAGTGGTTCCCTCTGCTGCCACGTAACGCTGCACCGTGACGGCATTCTGTTGCAGACGCACAAAGCACAAGCAATGCCCCTCATACTGCTACCGCGTCAAGGCGTCTGCAGTTGTGTCTGTGACGGCGTGACATGCAGACACAACGCGACGTACAGGCCGATACTGCAGCTGTTTGAATGTCTTCTGAATGATTCACTGTACCGTTTATATTATTAGCGAAAGATTCAACTGGCTTCATAACGCCTCAATCGGCTTCATATTTTCATAAGTAATTCTCAATTAGTTCGATAGCTTTCAATCTTTGTGACTTTGTTACGAGTTTATTTTCTCTAACAAGTTCTAATGCGGTTTTTCCGTCTTTATCTTTGGCAAAAACGAGCTCATTTTTTAGGTTTATTTTCAATTCATTAGCCCACTCACATAATGTCTGTAGTACAGTTATGTTGGCATTCTTTGCTGCCAAGTGCCAAGCGGTTTGTCTGTCTTTACCTTGGGCTAGCAACAATTTGCTACTTAACTCCTGTGCTGTTAGTGTCTCTTTACCCCACTCCCACACTTTCTGTAATACTTCTAGATTGCCATTCCCTGCTGCCAAGTGCCAGGCGGTTTGTTCCATATCTTCTTTGACTAATAACAAATTATTATTTACCTCCTCTGCTGCTGTTGTCTCTTTACCCCACTCCCACAGCTTCTGTAATAGACGTAGGTTTCCGTGCACTGATGCGTAGTGCCAAGCGGTTTGTTCTGCATCCTCACACTTGGCTAATAACAATTTATTACGTAATTCCTCTTTGGTCAGTGTCTCTTTCCCCCAGTCCCACAGTTTCTGTAATGCCTTTATTTCGCCCCGCCATGATAAGTAATGCCAGGCGGTTCGTTCCTTATTGTCTTTGGCTAATAGCAATTTATTTTTTAACTCCTCTCCTGTTAAGTTCTCTTTACCCCACTCCCAAAGTTTCTGTAATACTTCTAGTTTGTTGTTCTCTGCTGCCAAATGCCAGGCGGATTTTTTCTCACAGTCTTTGGCTAATAACAATTTATTATTTAACTCTTCTGCTGTTAGTGTCTCTTTACCCCACTCCCACAGTTTCTCTAAAAGCTCTACCTTGCCCCACCCTGATGCGTGATGCCAGGCGGTTCGTTCATCCACATATTTGGCTAATAACAATTTATTTTTTAATTCTTCTGCTGTTAGTGTCTCTTTACCCCACTCCCACAATTTCTGTAACACTTCACGTTTGCCGCCCTCTGCTGCCAAGTGCCAGGCGGTTTCTCCCAAGTAGTCTTCGGCTAATAACAATTTGCTATTTAACTCCTCTGATGTTAGTGTCTCTTTACCCAACTCCCACAGTTTCTGTAATGCGTCTAAGTTACCCAACCGTGATGCGTAATGCCAGGCGGTTTGTTCCCTTTTGTCTTTCGCTAATAGCAGTCCACTGTTTAACACCTCTGATGTTAGCGTTCCTTTACCGCACTCCCACAGTTTCTGTAGCACTTCTAGTTTGCCTTCCTGTACTGCCCAGTGCCAGGCAGTTCGCTGCTGATTGTCTTTGGCTAATAGTAAATTATTACTTAACTCCTCTGCTGTTAGTTTCTCTTTACCCCACTCCCACAATTTCTGTAGAACTTCTAGGTTACCCTCCTTTGCTGCCCAGTGCCAGGCGGTTCGCTTCTCATTGTCTTTGGCTAATAATAACTTATTAGGTAAATCTTCTAATGTTAGTTTCTCTTTACCCCACTCCCACAGTTTCTGTAGAACTTCTAGGTTGCCAACCTTTGCTGCCACGAGCCAGGCAGTTGGTTCCATATTTTCTTGGCCTAATAACAATGTATTATTTATTTCCTCTGTTGTTAGTTTCAATTTACTGCGTTCCCAGTGTTTTGCTGTTACATCCTCTAGAGTGACCCACTCTGAAAAGTAACTTTTCATAAAGCCTTCGGCTAAAAATTTATTATATAACTCCTGTCCTGTTCTTGTCTCTTTACTCCAGTCCAGCATTTTCTCGAACATCTCTTTGTTGCCCCCTCTTGATGCGTAATGCCACCCGGTTTGCTGCCAATTGTCTTTGGCAAATAAGAATTTATTATTTAACTCATCTTCTGTTAGTGCCTCTTTACCCCATTCCCACAGCTTCTGTAATACTTCTAGTTTGCCCTTCCCTGCTGAAACTTGCCAGGCGGTTCTTTGAGTATTGTCTTTGGCTAATAACAACTTATGTTTTAACTCCTCTGATGTTAGTGTCTGTTTACACCACTCCCACAGTTTCTGTAATATGTTTTGGTTGCCCTCCTCTGCTGCCACGTGCCAGGCGGTTCGTTCCATTTTGTCTTTGGCTAATAACAATTTACTGTTTAACTCCTCTGCTCTTAGTTTCTCTTTACCCCATTTCCAAAGTTTCTCTAATACTTCCAAGTTGCCCTTCTCTGCTGCCAAGTGCAAGGCAGTTTGTTCCATATTGTCTTTAGCTAACAACAACTTACTCTTTAACTCCTCTGCTGATAGTGTCTCTTTACTCCATTCCCACATTTTGTGTAAAACTTCCACATTGCCCTCCTCTGCTGCCACCTGCCAGGCATTTCTTTCTCTAACATCCTTTGCTAAGAAAAATTTGTTTTTTAAATCCGCTGCTATCAGCTGCTCTTTAGCCCAGTCCCACACTTTCTGTAACAACTCTATGTTGCCCCGCAATGATGCGTAATGCCAGGCGGTTTGTCCCCAGTTGTCTTTGACTAATAACAGGTTATTGCTTAACACCCTTTTTGTTAGTTTCTCTTTAGCAAACTCCCATAACTTTTCTAATGCCTGTATGTTGCCACAATATGCTGCCAGTTGCCAGGCTGTTTGTCTGTCCTTATTTTGGGCTAGCAACATCTCACTTAAAGTGTCTGTGTGCCCTCCTGCTTGCACGCTGTCCAATAAAAACCCAACAATATAAGCATTACCTTCACGCACTGCCTGATCTAGTATTAGTACACCATCTGTACATAAATCATGTATCCGATTTCCGCACTGTTTTAACACCTCCACTGATGGCTCAGACCTTGACAACAGTCCATCTATAAAAACTCTAACCACCCGATAATCTGTTTCCACAAATATTTTCTGTAATAGAAATTCCTGCATATTTTGGGAAGTGTTGGACCCTTTGGTCAGTTGGTTTACCAAAAACTCTGCAACATAATACTCGGCAAACGTGCGGTGGTTAAAGTGCAGTTTACCCTCTTGACTTGCTTGCACTAACCCAGTCCTAATTAAGTCTTCTTCTGAAGATTTACATTGGCTATTAACTTGAAAGAGGGCCACCTGTTCCTCGGTGAACAATGTCTTCAAGGCTAGTACCTGATGATCCTCTATCATATTTTTAACGAAATATTCTCGTAACCCACTTGCACCCACGTTTGTCATGGAGATTTTACACTTTTCGTTAAAAGAGATAACATATTTCCTATCCGTGAATGTTTTGTATAACCCAATCAAGTCTAGCTTGAACGGTAACTCAGGCACGGATTCAGCGGACTGACAAAATGTTTTAACTTCTTCATCAAATGCCTCCGCCAGCATGCGGCACTGTAATGGGATGCCAGTGAATTCTTTCTCTCTGTCACTAATTGATTGTGCTAGTTTCTTAATTAAATGTTTAGCATACATTTCTACGTTTTCTTTCCTTCCCTCTATCTCCTTAATCTCCACCTCAGTAAACCAGTCATTTAGACCCCAAAATTTTGTTAAAAATTCAGCTTGGTTGTCTTCAGAAAATGGTTCCAGTGTGTAGGACAGCTGTTGTAACTTATCTTCCAGTTCCTCTCTGAGATGCGGTCTGGTGGTGACCCACAGCTCTTCTATAGCCGTCTGCCTTAGAGCTTGCAGTAAATCAATGACAGTATCTTTATAGCTCGGACTGATTTCATCAAAACCATCCAGCATTATTACTACATTTACCTTTTGCTTTTGTTCACAGCTCTGTTTAAATAATTCCATCTCGAAACCCGGTTTAAGCTTCAGGAGTTTCTCCGATACAAATTCAATTGCTTTCTCTTTAACAATCTGTTCTCTTTTCAGTTCCTCCAGTTCATCTGTGTGGTCATTTAAGTCAATCCTCACAACCCATTTGGCTGGGAACTTCTGTTTGATTTGCTTAGACAGATGTGTCAGTATGGTGGATTTACCCATCCCTGCTGTATCAGAAATCAGCATCACTCTCTGGTGCTGTGCTTGCTCCAACAGCTTGTCCAAATCACCAGATTCATGATCATCGCTAAAAATATCCTTTTTAAAAGCTGTCTGTTGACGAAGGGTTCTGCCAATATAGTAAACTTCAGAGTAAGCATCAGAAATCGGCACAGGATCGCCAATCTCAAGTTGCTTTTCTCCCAGTAAGCGACAAAGGGGCGGTAACGTTGCCAGTGGAAAGTCAGCATGTATGAGCTCACTCAGAGCAATATCAGTGCCTTGAAAACTGACTGTTTTGTCCAGTAATTTCTCCAGAGAACTTGTGGTTATATCACTCCAAATTAACTGTTCATCTATTTTTAGAAACCCTTTCCCAAATGTTTCCCTGCCTGTGTCCTGCAGAAAAGTAGCCGTGCTATTTTCTGATCGAGTCGAAAAGATGAATTTTATAGATGGTTTCTGTTTTATAGTGTTAAACAGCGTTCTGATTATGTCTTCTTCCTCACCATTCAACACTTTATGGTCCCCACAAGCCACCAATATCAGATGTGGTGTTTCAGTTGACATCATTAATGCACCAAAATCTATCAACTTATTCAGCGTCATCAGTCGCTTTAATTTCATTACTGTGTACTGACCTTCACTGAGGCAGTCAGTCTTTTGAAGAACCCGATAAGCCCTGACTAGCCCTGTCCACTCGTCCCCATCAGTCATGTGTAACTGCAATACTTGTTGCTGGTCACTGCTTAGGAAGTCTCCTAAACACAAGGCATCGGCTTTAAAATGAAGGGGACTTTTGTTAATCTGTTCGATGTAACGCCTTGTTTCAAACTGATAAAATCTCTTTCTAATCTCATGCGATGACAGAACCCTTTTTATGTTCCCTTTTATCTGAGGGAACAACTGAAACAGTCGTTTCACATAGGGGATCAGGGCCTGCCATGGACTGGCATCTGTGCAGCGAATTCTGTCGTTTTCAATCTCAAAGCTTTGTAATATTATTACTGCTTCTTGGGCCTCTCCCCTTTCCAACCCAGAGAACAATTCCTTAGGCTTAACGAAATCCGGCACCTGACGTAACCAAAGATAACTCTCCAAAAACTGCCGCTCTTCCTGCGTAAATTTGCTTAGACTCGTCACCTGCTCGTCATAATTTTTAGTTTGATAACGAATTGGGTGGTAACCCCTGAGTCGGAGATTTTCGCCAGTAATATCTGGGTCGTATTTATTAAAATGCGTCGCCCAATTAAAGAAACTTTTGTATTCTTCGCCACGTCGGAAGCCACTGATGGGCCAATCGATTACCTCTTTTATTTTGAGTTTTCCTTTTTCATCTTTACGCACTTGCCCTGTTTCAGGGTGAAAGGCTCCCACAATTTTATCCATACTGTGCGTTACTAAGTTATACTTTGCAGTGTGCTTTTCCAGCCAGCCCATATCAGACAAATCAACAAAGATGCGATAGACCATCCCTACATGTGCGTTACAAGTGTTAACGCGATTTGGAGCGGACAGATAACTGGTGATATCTAAGTGCTCTATGTCAATGGAACGCCCGTCGAGGCGTACATCAAGTTTGTCAGTCATTTGTGACAACATATTTTTGCAACCTGGGCTGTCAAAAACTACTGTGTGGGGATGGTAACTCTGTGGGTCATTGTCACTTTTAAGGAAAGTATTTCCTTCTGCCTTAAGGTATTCAGTGGTAAAGGTAGTGATTTGCGCTAACCAACCCCCTAAAGAGTGTCCGGTGTAGAACACGTGGAAATTGGTGCCGTTTTCCTGAGTAACTTCTCGCAGCACTTCAATAACCCTATATGCAAATGTGCTGGCAGATTCCATTTGTTGAACATACTTATTACGCACCACGCCCTGTAGATCTGCCCACAGTGCTCCCCAGTTTTTAGGATCTGTGCCTCGATGAGCAATCACAACCTGCTGATGCTCAGGGTGCCAATAGGCTGCTCCAAAATAACCGTTGTTCATTCCATCATTAGTCCCTGTTGTCAGTAACTTCCAGCCGGCAGTTAACTCTAACCGTGTCTCATACTGAGCGTCAGTCTCTCGTCTTTTGTAGTCTGTGTATGCCTTGTTTGCAAACTGGGCCAGCACATAGGGAGTGGGAAAAGCGGGCGTTGCTGTGAGTTGGCTTAGGGGGGTGATGTTTTTGTCTTTGAAGAAATCATCGATGTTCTGCTTGAAATTCTCGTTGCTCAGTATCAGCTCTTGATCTACATTTAATTCTCCTGAGAATGGCGGCAAAACACTTTGCTCAGCTGGCCAATCGGTTGGCAAGTCTAAATTATCTCTCGCATTGCCTTGTGAACCATCACACTGTGAGGCAGACATTATGCTGTCGTGTCTGTGCGCACTGTGAAATCAGTTCCTTGGTGCAGTGCAATGCAGTATCAATAGCCATGCAAAATATCAAAGGACCTTTTACAGAATGTGAAGCACACCGCCAAGAATTAAAACAGTGGTCTCTTTGCCTTGCACTGAGCTAGTGAGATAGTTTTACTAATGTAAAGTTACTAAGAGAATCACTGAAACCACTTTCATTAAACAAATTCTATCATTCAGCCCTGAGCCCTGTGTAACAGAAATTCCCTGAAGTGACGCACAGGATCAATATAGAGACCTGGATCGTGTGAATTTGGAGCGCCCTCCCATTACAGCAAGTCAGCTACGACTGATTTACTACAGGTTTAACAGAAGTGTTCAACTCCTTGCAGACGCTACAGTACTGCCTCTGATAACGCACTTATTTGTCAGATACATTCTAGTGGCATCTACTTATCTACCGTCCGTCGAGAGATATTTTGCATCACCTGCTTTATTTCTGACGTGGACACCTTGGCGCAGTTTGTGTAACACCAGTGTTCTGCAGGAGCACAGTGTGGGAACCAGTGACCAAGGCTTATCACTCGACACAGACGTCGGCATGACAGGACAGTTATCTTCAACAGACAGACTGCAGGAGCTTGCTGTGCAGTGTCACGGAGTGAAGACACGTGTTGCCAGCTCTCACTCCGATGCCTGCAGTGCTACTTGCGGGCATTCTGCTGCGTGTAAAATGTTCTGGGTCCGTCTACAGCATCATGCCACTGTGGAAACATTTAATGGTGTTAAAATGTGTGACAGCAAGTTTCCGCCAAACGTCAGTAAGCTTTGCGAACATCAACACAGTGCAGTACCCAATAAACATACACGCAATGTGAAATGCCAACAGTCCCAGCTGTCGTGATATCCGAGGTGCTGCTTCCTCAGCCCAACATCATGGCGGCCTGTGTTCACAGCCACAGCAGTCTCCTCTCTGATGTCTCTCCAGGCCTGCCAACACACAACAACCATAATGTCACACAATTTACAGTGTGTACAGTGCGGCCATTTCCTGCTGACCGCTCAGACTCCTGCCCACAGTGTCCAACTGTCAACATACAGCAGTACAGTTTAATGTCTTACTGCCTCACCGCAAGGTGGAGATAGCATTATTCAAGACAATAGCAAGTTTTGAATACAGAGTTTTGGCAGAATAAAACGGAAAATGCAGATTTAGGCATGTTTCGTGCTGTGAAACAATTTATTGAGTGTATTAGCAGGAATTACTACTAGCGCAAAAATTTTGATTCGAAGATACCTTCCTCTGATACTGAGAATTATTTAACAGCTGCGTAAATAAAAGTTCCCGGCTGCATAAGACATACGTTCAGAACTAAAGCGATATCCGGTACACTAACTACTCTGGAGGAACATTTGTTTTCTCTTCTCATAGTTCCTGCAAGTAAAATTTGCAAGAGTACCTCTCCCTCAATGTTAGGTCAGTGTGCAAAATGGGTATAAAGGCTTAAGCAAGGAACTGTGAGACACTGACACACTTTGCTGCACCATATTTGTGTGACTGTGGGTGATCTGCAGTTCTTATTATGGAGAGCGAATATCGATGGAATTCAATTATGGAACGAGAACTGACAAGAGCTGTCTTGACAGTAAAACTAGAATTTTTGGAAATATTCAGAAATGAAAAGTGCACCCTCCCTTTCGAAAAGTTGTTTTAAATTTGACTGTACTTTGGATCTCTTCGAATGAAAATCTCTGACTTCATTAAGATGCAGGTCATGTCCTTCATTTGTTTGTTAAATAAACGAAAAATGTAATTACGAAAATCAGACGCGCGCCCTGAAATTTAATTAGAGGGGGGACAAATATAACCCTGACGTTATAAATATATATAATTGATGCTTGATTTTAAAAATTATGTTACGAAAATCATGTTGTAAGTACAACATAAGTCTGTCTGCAACTGCATTTATATACATACGAATATGACTACACGTTCCACGACTGAATCACCTAATTTAAATCAAAATGTCTAAATTTCTTCTTTTCATAGCTGCATTTAAGACGTCCTGAGTTTTTCTGCTTTATTTTTCAAAATTCCAATCTGCCAGTCATCAGCGGATTTCAGTGCGTTATTTCGGCTGAAGGGAAAATCACGTAAAACTGCTGATATTATCCTTTCTTGAAAATGCGGGATTTTTAAAATTTCGGTTCGGTGTGCAGACTGGCAACCCCTCCTGTTGCAGGTCTGATGGAAATCAAGCTGTAGATTTATTCCTTGCACAACCCTAGACATGTGTTATATATATACACACACACACACACACACACACACACACACACACACACACACACACACACACACACACACACACACACACACACACACACACACCCACACACATATACACATCGGGGCGTGGAGGCAGGCACACAAGTTCAAGCACCATTTTAGTGTGACGTGTTAACACACAAGTGAGAACACCGGCTGTATGGCAGCAGACCGTGACGATACATGTGACTGTCTTAAAGTAATATTTTTATGGGAATATGAAGGGACGGTAGCTGTATCTATGCTGAAGGTAACTGACGGACCGCATAAACTGCGGTACGGAGACACACTGTAATTATACCGGCATATTGTGTGTACGGAATGCTGTTGGTAGGTCTGCAGTTACAGACATGGCAACGGCACGGAATGTTGAGGTTATGTTCGACATATTTAACGTACGGAGACACACATTACTGTGTTAGTTCTTGGTAGTTCCCCACTACAATGAAAAGTGGGTTCTGCAGCAGAACTGATGGTGCGTACATTGCTGTTAAACGATTGCTGGTCTTACAGATATGCTGCTGTGTTGCTGTTGTTGTTGTTTTTGTTGCTGTTGTTGTTGTGAAGAACATGTTACCAAAGCACAGATAATGACTCAGTTCTGAAGGCAGCAACTACATTTTAACAAATAATTAAAGTAACTTCAGGCTTGGAATGGTTAAAAATGAAAAATTTGAAGCAACAAGAAAAAGAGGTGTCAGAATAGTGCAGGTAGGAGATGGGCGTTCTTTGTTCCTGCACGCACGCTTGACACAATATTCCTTCCACCTATGAAGATAATTCAGCCCCATTAACTGACCTACGGAAGAGCAAACAGACGTGTCTTTTCGTAACTGTAAGTTCAGTGCCAAGGGTCGGATCCAGTTTTGCAACGGACTGTGCCGGTACCGGTAAATCAGAGTTCAAATCTGTGCAGGTGTCACACACCAACTGCTAAGCACGCTTTGTCCTGCAAGGCGTGTCAGAAACCGTGCCGCTTTGAAAGGCAAGAAAATGTACGAATATTGTTCTGCACGTTAAGCGAAGGGCACAAACTGTACAGGGAAGGAAACGGCTGTGTTTGCCGGCTCACACAGTCTTTCTACCGACAGCTTATCAACTGGCTGTACCGTACCGCGTGTGCTTATGTGATGTGGAGCGGCAGTGTGAGAACTGACCGGCTGGACTGCTGTGAGTGGAACTGGTACACGGTGTGAAGAGCTGCGTGAGGGTGTGCAGGCCTGTACCGTGATTGGTTCGGTTTGGTTGGTTTGTTGCACAGAATTATAATTGCACGTTACGAAAGTTACAAAGAGACTGAGTCATACCATACGCCACGAAGACTCCACGCTACAGTACAGTGTTCACCCGATGTACTGGGTGCACAGTGCTGAAGCATAGCGGTCTCTGTCTTAGAAGTGCACAGTTAGAAAGCATCAACCCCGTAAGTAACCGCCTTTATCTACACATCTACATATCTATATATCAATTCAAAATTTATCCGCCCACAAGTTTTCACCATTTTAACAACCTATATTATATTACGTGTCTCTCACACTGAGGGAGGAACAAAGACTGAGGGTGTTCGAGAATAGGGTGCTGACGGGGATATTTGGGCCTAAGAGGGACGAGGCGACAGGGGAGTGGAGAAGACTACATAACGAGGAACTTAATGACTTGTACTCATCACCAAATATTATTCAGGTGATCAAATTGAGAAGAATGAGATGGGCGGGGCATGTAGCACGTATGGGTAAAAGAGAGATGCATACAGGAGGTTGGTGGGGAGACCTGAGGGAAGGCGACCACTTGGGAGACCCAGTAGAAGATGGGAGGATAATAATAAAATTGATCTTGAAGTCGTGGGATGGGGCATGGACTGGATTAAGCTGGCTCAGGATAGGGACATGTGGCGGGCTCTTGTGAATGTGGTAACCTCCGGGTTCCATAAAATGCGGCGAATTTCTGGGCTAGCTGAGAAACTGTTAGCTTCTCAAGAAGGGCTCTGCTCCATGGAGTTAATTAGTTAGTTAGTTAGTTAGTTAGTTAGTTAGTTAGTTAGTTAGTTAGTTAGTTAGACTGCGTTTGTATACTTATAGGTACGGAATACGGGAAATTACACCCATACTTGACAACCAACCAGAAAACCGGAAGTCAAATATCCCAGTAAGAACCACATCACACTCTGCACACACGGCCGTGCAAGAAGGGGCCGATTACAATGTCGATGCGCGCTGCCAGCACTGCAGTAACGTATTATTACACATCATATGGCCGACCGCTGATACACGTTTCATCTTGTGCACCTATATATGTCACATTTTATTCCATATTTTACATACACAGTGCTGTATATATTAACACCACTGTGAAGAGGAAGGCCTTCCCTTTCTAAAAAGCAGAGTTTCGATGTTCATGTTTTTTAGAGGAGCCTTATGTCGGCCATAACAGGCCGAAACTTGTAGCTCAAATCTCCTAATAAACAGATGCAAACAGAGTTGGCTGTGACTGATTTTTTGTGAGAATCGACTTTATTCACTTACCGTGTAGCAGGAGCAACTAAAACGGATTACCTGATAGTTCTTTAAGTTTTATTTTCAGCCACTTTAATCAATCTTAAAACACGGTAGAATGACCAAGGGTGACAACATCCTACCTAAATACGGGTATGATGTGAAATAACTGCAAGAAATAACAAAAGGTTACCAACGCGATAAAGTTTTCGCGGCGCGACACAATCTCGAACCTCGCGCAACAAACTTCAACACTGGCCAAGCTGTACTTGCGCAAAGTTTTACGCGTTTCGGTACCTACATCTGCAGTCTCCTGTCGCGCCGCACAGTAGCGCCACTAGCAGAAATAATACGTATGCGGCGTGCTGAGTGGGTCCATCACAGCTGCCTCCGCGCGTGCAGGTGCACCCAAGTTCAGCGCCAGTGTTGCAGGGCGATGTGGAGATAACCGCTCGCCCGTGCGAGTAAATCACGCGTTTATACACATACATATTGCGAATGCATTTATATACGGCGTGCGCCGCACAGCTCTATATGACGCCCCTCGTGTGGTGTAGAAATAGTGTGCAGCTCAATTGATGCTACAAAATCAGATGAATTTGGTACTGTAAATATCGCTGACGGTACGAACACAAACTGTCCATCCAACTGTTGGTCTCAGGCTGTAACCAATGGTGCAGCCGCGCCAGACACGTGGCATACGGCTCAGTGACATGACCAACATATATACCTATATACTGCGTGCCGAGTGTTGATAGTCCAAACCGCTGCCACGCACAGCAACATTTACAAACATTTTAGACGTCACTAGTTTCGGCTTATCAATGCAGCCACCATCAGACCCATTAAATATCAAGAATCATACAAAAACTTACCCCTTCATGTGAGGTTGTGATCTCATACCGTTACAGTGTGCGTCATAAAATCTGTGTTAAAATACACAAAGGTTGTGTAAAATTACAAGCTGTGTATAGAAACTGTGGGTTTAAATAAAGACGGCAGGCAGACAGACAGGCAGGCAGGCAGTTTACAAGTGCTACATAAGGCACACTTGAGTCTTATATTTCCTTCAGCACTGGAACCGTCTCTTTATACGAAGGTGAGTCAACCCGACGTTCATTGCAATTCCAATTTAATACGCACAACACTCCGTCATTCTTTCTAAAGTAGCAATCACCTTCTTGCTGTCAGGCTGTTTGTGCCTTGTAGCCTGTTCTTACAGCTATGGAACCTGTTCGCTTGCTGTCTCCGTGCCTGCAGAAGGTCGGTGTTATGTGAACATTAAGGGACCGATATTTGGTGTGCGTGCGTGCCCTGTCAGGTACACCTGAGGCAATATTAAATATTATGAGTGTGTGTGTCCGGCCTTATTTATCCAACATAACAGTGCGCATGCGCCGTATTTTCATCTACTGCCTGACTGATTCTACAAAATGAGTCACGGTTAGCGTCTTACCGCGCGGCACAGTTACTGTACAAACACAAACTGTACAAGTGTGCAACTGAACTGTACTTACAGTAATTACACAGAAGCTGCTGCTGCTGCGTGTTCAGCTGCACAACAGCAGATCAACTGTCACGCTGATGTCTTCTGTAGTGGAGTGCAGCCGGTTGCTCCAAATTATATGCCAGCATACAGTCAATCATATGCAGAGATTAGATTGTTCAAATTCACACTATTGGTTGAAAGCACAGGGTCGCCAACAAGCACAGTAGCGAACAAAATCTACGCTTTCCTCTGAGGCGATTGCGAGCCACATGTGTGTTCTCTTGACTGGCGACGGGATGACGTAATGCAGGAACGTGGCGTGATCCGATGTCACATGTTTAAGACAGAGTCATAAACCCCGTGTAATTCTACTTCCGCAAAACACCCTTCCTCTTCCACCTACCGGTAGTCAGCACAGCTACTCATCTATGCCTGTTATAATCACGCACGACCGCGCCACTATAGGAGCTGTTGAACCAACACAATGTCAAGCTAGTGGCGCGTTGCGGGGCGAGTGGAACTTCGTGGCTCATTGGTTGCGCGTGAGTGATGCGCAGTGAAAACAGTCGTCCTTATATGTGCACTGCACACTGGTACTGCCCAATAATCGTGACTGATAGAAATCATGCCACGGCAGATGTTGAGAACGGCCTTGCAATGTAAACAAACGAAAAGCCCGGTATAAAACACACACGGTTACCGCGTGTAATAAAACAGTCTCAATATACGGCACAACAAGAGAACTGGATCAGGGTTAAATACAGGTGTGTAAATCATGAACTTTATTCGCGCTCGAAGATAACCCTCGACAGTTCACTTCTTTCTATTACATTCTACATTTTACATACTTTAAATATTTACATAAACGAATTCCGTAAAGTTTCGAATCACTGCAGGACAGGTTTACGCTGTCTGTGCGTCACAACAATAAATGTGTCCGGTGGCTGTAACTACGTGCAGTCCTGCAGTAACAATGCGGACACAGCAATGACCGTACTGTTTAACGCATCGTGCATTTTGTGGGCCGCAGCGACACACGTAGCGCCAGACATTAAGACCGTCTCAGGTCTCAGGCTTACAGCAGGACAAGTGCCACTGTACGTTAGTGCACAGTGCTGTTTCACACAGTGTTCTTAGCCTGGTGGTTTGGCTTGAAACTGCAAAGCGTAGCCAAAATATTCGTAACACACATACACGGTGTTGCAGACTGCTGTAATGTATTTGTTGTGAATTTAAATACAGCATAAGACGGTGCACCAGTGAAACGTTTACAGTTTCCTACAACCATTATGTATGTATTTCTCATATTCCCCTCTATAGCCGCCTGCCCCGCACAGCCTATATATAAAGTTCCCTTACTGAGCTCTTATCAAGCTGACATGCTGCTTACTCGGAATTACGTCATCATGACGCTGTTTCGACTGTAGGCATTTGGTAACAGCCCGCTGGCTGAATGTCGGACCCCTGCAGTGCCTCTACCTGCACAGCACAGCACAAAACAAACTGCATGCCTGTATCCAGGTACATACAAAGTGGAATTCGAAACTACGTGTCCAGTTGTGGAGCTGTCGAAGGCAGTGTGTGCCTTAACACTTTAAAGCCTAGTGGTTACTTTACGTACTGCCAGGTTTAATATTAAAATATTCTACATTCTGGCCACACAGATTGTTTCAGTTTTTCATGCATCCAAGGATTAACAGCAATTATTTACGCATACAAAGTTAACGAATTTGCTTTTATATCCGGGATTCAGTGTGCTTACTGCGCGGTACGAGCTGATCATTTAACTGCAGTAGAAGGTAATAATGACTGTTTTAAAATTTGAAGAGCAACTCCTATAAGCAATGGTCCTGTTACCGTATTATCGTACAAGTCATGGTTCTACCCGTTATGCAGTTTTTTCCAGCCCCCTGCAGTTTCCCCTCCTTTAGCTCCACACATTCTGTTACCACGCATGCTCCTTCTGTGTTTTGCTTCGTGGATAACATAATAAACCTCTACAGAGTTTTAATAAAGTATATACATATAATTCAGTAAGACGTGTAACAATGTAATAGTCTGTAACGCTTGGAGTTCCATGGACCGCCGACAGAAGGAAGGAGAACTATGAGAACGTTGGAGTTCCAGAGAACGCCACTAGACGTCAGGAGACCTAAATACAGAAAACTGCGTTTACTGCGCGGTACGATCTGAGCCTGTATTTTGATTCGGCTGTATTTACATGTTTTGTATGGATCTCGAAACAAACCGCGATTCTTTCCCATACACCATTAACTCATGCATTTTTAAAACCCTGTCGGGGTGTGATTACTGCGCGGTACGGACTGAGCCTGTAATATAATTCAGCTTTATTTACGTGTTTTATGTGGATCTCAGAACAAACAGCGATTATTTCCCTATACAGCATTAACTGACTGGCTTTTATAACCTAGACGGAGTGTTTACTGCGCGGTATGGACTGAATATTTAACTATCCCCTCTAAAGCCCAGTGGTTACTGTATGTACCGCCAGGTTTAACATTCACAAATTCTACGTTCTGCCCACACAGTGTATTTATGTGTTTTGTGTGGATCTCAGAACAAACAGCAATTATTTCCCTATAGAGCATTAACTTACTGGTTTTTATAACCGAGACGGAGTGTGTTTACTGCGCGGTACGGACTGAATCCGTAACTATCCCCTCTAAAGCCCAGTGGTTACTGTATGTACCGCCAGGTTTAACATTCAACCATTCTACGTTCCGCCCACACAGTGTATTTATGTGTTTTGTGTGGATCTCAGAACAAACAGCGATTATTTCCCTACACAGCATTAACTAACTGGTTTTTATAACCGAGACGGAATGTGTTTACTGCGCGGTACGGTATAAGCCTGTGATATATAATTCAGCGTAATCTCAGTCTTTAGTTGGTTAATCACAAAGATATAAAATAGCAAAGAAATATCCGTAAACAATGTTCTCTTTGGTGTAACTTATGACCTAAGGCCGTGCCATTGCTCAGGCAGGTAGCCGCCTGCCTCTCCCCGCCGAGGCACAGGTTCGATCCCGGCTCAGTCTATGTGGGAATTGTGGTGGAGTAAGTGGCCCTGGGACAGGTTTTTCCCCGAATATTTAGGTCTTTCCCTGTCAATTTCATTCCACCGGTGCTCCATTGCTAGGAAAAAAAAAACAAAAATGATAAGAATCATCATCTTCATCATAAAGTGGTACAAGAAGCCTTGAGGTTGCCGTGCGTCCGTAGCGTCTGCTGCGGAGTCCCTTCTCCACAAAACACTAAAATCATGGTATGGGATATTATGGTGTGGCTTTTCCTTCAAATGCGTCAACCTTTTGCCTTCCGCAAGCAGTAAGCCCATCTTATATACACCGTAACACTGTCAGTCTCTGTCACACCCCCACATTGGGGTTTCACTGACCGCTACAAAATGGCAGGAAAAGACAAGACACAGAATTTAGTTTGACGGACGCGGATGGTATATAACAGACACGAATAATTGAAGTTTCCACGTTAACTACGTAAAGGGTCTCCGGGCATTAATACTACAGTATAATATGCATACATACACATTATTCGGGTTTTCACGATAACTGCGGCACCATACGTAATTATAATACACAGGCATATACATGCTTCAGTTTTCCACGGCAACTACGTAAATGAGTCTGCCTTGCCTGACTACATCGTGAGTTTTCCGCGGTAACTACGGAAATGAGTGTGCCTTGCCTGCCCGGATCGCGGTGATTCCACAGTAACTGCGTACATGAATTGTGCCTTTCCCCATGGGTCGCGAGGTTTCAAATGAAACTAAGAAAATGGGCGTGTCTTGCCCACCCGCGTCGTGGGATTTCCTCAGTAACTGCTACCTGAATTTTCCTTTTCCCTACGGGTCGTGAAGCTTCAAAGTTAACTAATTAAATGGGTGTGCCTGCCTTTCTCTGGTCGCGGGGTTTCCACAGTAACTGCGTACATGAAGTGTTCCTTGCCGCCACGGGTCGCGAGGTTTCAAAAGTAACTAAGTAAATATGTGTGCCGTCCCTGGTTGGGTCGTGGGTTCTCCACAGTAACTGCATACATGAAGTGTGCCTTGCCTGCACGGGTCGCGGTGTTTCCGCGGTAAATACGTAAATGGGTGTTCGTAGCCCGCCCTGGTCGCAGGGTACCAGCAGACTAGTTGATGCATAATTTGATAACCATGACAATGAACTTGCAAGCTAGATGTCACGTGTTTGGGTCTCTAAATGCCACGCATAGCAAGAAGCCATTCTGTTCCAACAAAAGCACGTTTAACTTCAATGAGGCAATCTTTAAAATCCTTAGACCTAAACAGAGAGACGGCATTACTTTTGTACACTTCCAAAATTATCAATTATATGTGGGCCCAGGCCATGCAACATTTTATGAAATGTCCCAAAATATTGTGCTTCAATATATACAGGGTATACACAAAAGAATGGTGCGGTTTCAAAAGTTAACAAGAAATTTATTTCTCACCTTACACGGGCACAACATACACCGTCAGCAGCGGCAACTCTCCAAGTTTCTCATGC
>BLKM01000471.1:9753-81206 GCA_013340265.1 Coptotermes formosanus | reverse complement strand
TGGGCAAATAGCGACAAATTTGTACACAGAAACGAAAGCCATGAAATGTCTCAGGCATCAGGCCAGTGAACAGAACTGTTACTGCGCGGGCGGTGTGGGGCGAATGTGCGTTTTGTGGAGAGTGGTTAGATTGGGGTCGTTATGGTGTACTGTGTGTGTCAACGTAACGCAGTCGCACGTTTGTTGGCGTTTCGAAATGAAAATTTGTTGCGTTTAACTGCTGATGTTACACACGTGCTGTGTGTGTTGTTAAACAGACTGTACGGTAAGAAAACTGTACTGAAATTACAGGACCGCTAATTGGTTACACAGCTGCCTGCTTAACTCTCTGTGCTGTGCGCTGTTCACGGAAGGCAGTGTGGGTCTGTACGATGGACACTGTACATGTACATTTCACGGTCTGCAGGTGTGTATAGGGGGTGTGTAGTGACACGGCGTGGGGCAAACATGAATATGGAACAGTATAAAAATAATTAATGTATATTCAGTTGGTCAAGTAAAAAGTAATGTGTAATATAAACAAAACATTGCCATAAATATAATTAAAATTATAACTACATTTACAATTTCCTAATATGTTCTGCTGTTTTTGATCTAATTACAAGCATGTACAATCATTAAATGGTTACAATGACAAAGATACAGTGCAAGTACATGTAAGTAAAAGCGGCATAAATATATAAGCCGTAATAACAGCAGACAAATGCAATCCATTTGCAGTATATCATAGAATTTGATTACAAAGTTGTTACTAAATAAGCAGAACACAGTGCACAGTGCACATGTATGTGATACATCTACTGTCCAGCTATTTTTGTTGAATGTTTCATGAAAGATAAAATATACCATTCTCTGGTACTCTATCTGCATGTGGACATACATACATACATACATACATACATACATACATACATACATACATACATACATACATACATATATATATATAACAAAATGAGTTAAAAATTCCCTTTCAATGAAGTGCATAATCACCTGATACGTGTTTCTTTAATACTTGTGTGCATTATGCAAACACTGTACTGCAGTCTGTATTCAGCACAGCGTTGCACGTGAAACAGAAGACTCAGTTTGATTTACAGAATTACTATTAAAGTGAGTTTGCCCCAGTGATAATAACGCTTCTTGTATACGACTCACAGTACAGTTGCAGTGCAAGTTACAGTATCTGTTTGATTCCATGCGTGCAATAGACTTGTGAATCGATAATCATTCATTATTACCCCAATAAACAGCAGCCTGTCCCTTACTAACAACTGTACACAGTGTAATGTTGGTACTGACAGTGCTGCCTGTAATACAACAATTGCTATCTTCTCTGGATAACGTAAATCAGCACATTTTATACAGCCGTTAATATACAAATATTTACAAATGATTTGTGAAATAGCATGCCAATTGCCAACAGTAAGTGTCGCTACACACAGTGCGGAATCAACACAACAAACCTGTCCTACACTTAACACACTTTATCGTGACCAGCAGTAAGTGTGTCAAACGTCTGTTTGTACCAAGCAGCATCAAAAGCTGCATTTAAACTGCAAACTATTTACAGTCTATTGGCAGCCAGCATTCCCATCGCAGTGGCTGAACCACCAACTGACACACAGCAGGACAGTTGGGTCGCCATCCGGTGGCCGCAAGCTGTGTGTGCTGCTGTGGCATGGGACACTGCGATACGGGCAACACCTGCTGCTTTGGTTCAGTGGGGACACCGGGACACTTGTCGAATTGCTGCTTGCAGGTTTGTCGGGAAATTTCAAATGAACACTCTGGGGAACACAGTGGGGCTGTTTTTATTTATGATGTCATCTGTTGCGGATAATTTCCCACGTCCAAGTGTTCATCGGCCCATCAGGTATCAGGTACTACTGGCTGGCAAATGATACTTCTATCACCATCAGAAACGCACCTCTTTGCCTTTGTGTTAACTGAAGCAACACGGGGGCAAATTGTCCATAGGCTGCTGAAACTCAGACGCTGATTGTTTGAAAAGTCAGCATGCAGGGTTAGCATAGCCCCCAGCTTGTGCCCTTGCATTTCAACTGACAACCTCGGCCGGTGTTCATTCAAAAAACCCGGTCTGCCCACACGATAACAGCACAATATCTGGCACCGCCTGATGCAGTTTACAGAAGGCCATTTCTTTCGGCTGTGTCAGGGCTTTGGCCAACAGCGGCGCTGTGTTACAGCTGGACGGTAATCAGACTGAAAGCATTTAGAGTGAAAGGAGGCCTGGATAGAGCCACTGCCTCAGCCAACTGACAGCAGGGAGGGTGTGCAGTGTTGGGACTGACACAGCTCATAGCGCACACCGTCATGCACACCAGCAGCACACACTGGCCACTGTTCAGCAGCACACCGTGACCGGTTGAGTGTTCAGAGCCGTGTATCAGTTAGCAGTGCGGTTCAGGACTGTCCTGTAGCAGTGCTGTGCATGGTGATAGCGGTCACGCACTGACCCCGTCCGTGTGTATTCCGGTTCACCACCCCCCATCTGGGACACCATCCAGAGAGTGCTGAGAGCACAACAGACCCTCCAGTGGTTCTTCTGCTGCCGCGTAACGCTGCACCGTGACGGCATTCTGTTGCAGACGCACAAAGCACAAGGAATGTCTCTGACACTGCTACCCGTGTCAAGGCGTCTGCAGTTGTGTCTATGACGGCGTGATATGCAGACACAACACACTTCTAGCCCGATACTGCAGCTGTCTGAATGTGTATGGAAGTTGAATTGTAGCATGTATATTGTTAGTGGACGGCTGAACTGAATTCGTAACGCCTGCTTCGGCTGAATAGTTTCTTAAACACTTCTTCATTAGTTCGAGAGTTCTCAATCTTTCTCTCTCATATGTGTTTGTTTTCTTTTACAGCGCCGTTCCTCAGTCCTTTTTTTTTTTTTTTTGGCAAGAAAGAGCCGATTTTGTAGTTTTATGTTCGCTTGTTTGGCCCACTCATATAATTTCTGTGTTGCACTTCCCTGTTGCCAAGTGCCAGGCGGTTGGTTCCATATTGTCTCTGGCTAATAACTATTTAATACCTTAATCATTCCTTGCCCCAATCCGACAGTTTCTGTAATACATCTACTTTGCCCCACATTGCTGCAGGTTGGCAGGCAGTTTGTTCTAAATTGTCTTTGACTAATAACAATTTACTTTCTAACTCCTCTGCTGTTAGTCTCTTTACCCCACTCCCACAGTTTCTGTAAAATTTCTAGGTTGCCCGCCTCTGCTGCCAACGTCCAGGCGGTTTGTTCCATATTGTCTTTGGCTAAAAAGAATTCATTTCTTAACTCACCAGTTGTTAGTTTCTCTTTAGAACACTCCCATAACGTCACTAATACCTCTATGTGGCCTCCCACAGCTGCAAGGTGCCAGTCTGTTTGCTCGTCTTTATCGTATGCTAGCAACAGCTCAGGTACTGTGTCTGTGTGCTGTCCTGCTTGCACACTATCTAATAGAAACCGAACAGTGTGAGCATTACCTTAGCGCGCTGCCTGATGTTATGTTAGCACACCATCTCTCCACAAATCCCTTATCCCATTTCCGTAATGTGTTAACACCTCCTCTGATGGATGAGACTCTGACAACAATCCGTCTATAAAGACTCTAATAACCCCATGATCTTCCATAAATATTTTCTGTAATAAAAGGTCCTGCAGTTTTTGGGAAATGTTTGACCCCTTGACAAACTGATTTACCGAAAACTCCGCAACATAGTACTCGGCAAACGTGCGGTGGATGAAGTGCAGTTTACCCTCAAAATCTTTTTGCACTATCCCAAACCTGGTTAAGTCTTCGTCTGAAGCTGTACATTGCCAGTTAATTCGAAGAAGGGTCAATTGTTCCTCATTAAACAACGCCCTCAAGGCTAGTGTCTGATGCTTCTGTGTGGTATTTTTAACAAATATTCTTCGTGCCGCTTCGGCACCCACATTTGTATCCGGGATTTTAAGAGTTTCCTCGAAACAGATATCATATTTTCTACTTATAAATGTTTTGTACAACCCAGTCAAATCTAGCTTGAACCGTAATGCAGAGACGGATCCAGCCGACTGATAAAATGCTTTAACCTCTTCATCAAATGCCTCAGCCAACATGCGGCATTGTAATGGTATGGCGGTGAACTCCTTGTTTTTATCGCTAATTGATTGGGCCAGTTCCTCGATTAAATGTCTAGCATAAATTTCTAACTTGACTTTCTTTTCCTCCTTCACTTTACTGTCCATATCATTAGAGCAGTCGCTTAGACTCCAGAATTGTGTTAAAAATTCAACTTGATTGTCTTCAGAAAATGGTTCCAGTGTGTAGGAGAGCTGTTGTAGCTTATCTTCCAATTCCTCTCTCAGATGCGGTCGGGTGGTGACCCACAGCTGTTCTACCGCCGTCTGCCTTAGTGCTTGCAGTAAATCAATGACAGTCTCTTTATAGCTCGGACTGATTTTATCAAAACCATCCAGCATTATTACTATATCTACCTTTTGCTTTTGTTCACAGCACTGTTTAAACAATTGCACCTCGAAACCACGTTTAAGTTTTAGCATTTCCTCTGATACAAATTCAATCGCCTTCTCTTTACCCATCCGTTGTTTTTGCCGTGCCTCCAGTGCATCTGTGTGGTCATTTAAGTCAATTCTCACCACCCACTTTGCTGGGAACTTTTGTTTGATTTGCTTAGACAGATGTGTCAGTACGGTGGATTTACCCATCCCTGCTGTATCAGAAATCAGCAAAATTCTCTGCTTGTGTGCTTGCTCCAGCAGCTTGTCTAAATCACCAGGTGTGTATGTGTGCCAACTGTGGGTATCAGTATATTTACGCAACATAGCTAAACTTCCTTGCGTTTGCTGCCAAACGAGTTTTCCTGACTTGTCTCTCTCCAGCCAATGCACATTGCTTTTTGGATTTTCTTGACCGAGTTGTTTGAATTCTTGTTCGGTACTAGCCAGGAAATCAGGAAACCTTTGTTTTCTACTGTCATTTAAAACGTCCTGTTTAATGATAACTTGGCGATGAAATGTTCTATCAATGTATCCTTTGTCGTAAAAATTGCACTTAGAATCCGAAACTGGTTCTTCGCCAATCTTAAGATGTTTTTTACCTAACAAGTCAATAAGGGGTAAAGAATTTGTCACTGGCGAGTCAGGAGATATGAGTTGATTTAAGGTAGTTTCAAAGCCTTGAAAAATGACTGCATTTTCAAGCAATTTTGTTTGTGAACTTGGGGTTAAATGACTCCATGTTAACTGTTCATCTCTTGTAACAAATCCATTGCTCAGTGCTTGTTTTGCTCCATCTTGCAGAAAGGTAACGGTGGCATCTGCTGATTGCGTGGTCAAAATCATTTTCACAGACTGCTTCTGCCTCACAGTCTCAAACAGACTTTTGAATATTTGATTAGTTTCATCATTAGACAGCTCACTGGTCTCGCATGACATCATTAACAGATGTGGTGTTGCTGTCGACTCCATTAATGCATTCAAACTCACCATTTGGTTGACAAGTAACAAGTGCTCTAACATCAGTACAGTATAGTGACCTTCACTGCGGAAATCGGTCACGCAGGGTGTCTTTTGCTGCACCTGATAAACCTTGATTAGCCCTGTCCATGCATCCCCATCAACCATCCGTAAATGCAGTACTTTTTGTTCATCATTGTCTAGAAATTCTCTTAAACTCAGTGCATTAGCCTCAAAATCAAGTGGGCTTTGGTGAAGCTTTTCGATGTAACGCCTGGTTCCAATCTGATAAACGCTGTTTCTACTCTCGTATGGTGACAAAGCACACTTTGTGTTCTCTTTTATCTCAGGGAAAAGTTGAAGCAACCTCTTCACGTAGGGAATCAGTGCCTGTAATGCACTGGCATCTGTACAGCGTATTGTTTCATTTTCAATCACAAAGCTTTGTAGCTTTTTTTCTTCTTCTACTTGAGCCTGTTTATTTTCTGCTTCTTCTTGATCCTGTTTATTTTCTGCTCCTTGTTGAGCCTCTTTATTTACTGCTTCTTCTTGAGCCTGTTTATTTTTTGCTTCTTCTTGAGCCTGTTTATTTTCTGCTCCTTGTTGAGACTGTTTATTTTCTGCTTCTTGAGCCTGTTTATTTTCTGCTTCTTCTTGAGCCTGTTTATTTTCTGCTCCTTTTTGAGCCTGTTTATTTTCTGTTCCTTGTTGAGCCTCTTTATTTTCTGCTTCTTCTTGAGGCTGTTTATTTCTTATTGTAGAAAATATTTCTTCAGGCTTAAAGAATTCAGGTAACTGACATAGCTGAAGGTAATCCTCCAAAAACTGCCGCTCTTCCTGACTGAATACGTTCATACGCTTCACCCGCTCGTCATAGTTTCTAGTTTGATAACGAATTTCTTGGTATCCCAAGAGCGGGGAATTTTCGTCTCTTATCTCTGAGTGGTAATTATTAAGATGCTTGGCCCATTTAAAGAAACGCTTGTATTCTTCACTGCGCGATAAGCCAGCGCTGAGGGGCCAATCAATTACTACTTGTACTTTAAGTGTTCCATGTTCATCTTTACGTACTTGCCCTGTTTCAGGGTCAAAGGCTTCCACAATTCTATCCATACTATGCGTCGCTAAGTTATACAATGCAGTATGCTTTTCCCACCAGCCCATATCAGACAAATCAACAAAGATGCGATAGACCGTCCCTACATGTGCGTTACAAGTGTTAATACGATTTGGAGCGGACAGATAGCTGGTGATATCTAAGTGCTCTATGTCAATGGAACGGCCTTTCATCCGTACGTCAAGTGTGTCAGCCATTTTTGACAACATATCTCTGCACCCTGGGCTGTCAAAAACTACTGTGTGGGGATGAAAACTCTGTGGGACATTGTCACTTTTAAGGAAAGTATTTCTTTCTGTCTTAAGGTATTCAGTGGTAAAGGTAGTGATTTGCGCTAACCAACCCCCTAAGGAATGACCGGTGAAGAACACATGGAAATTGGTCGGCTTTTTGTTAGAAACTTCTCGCAGCACATCAGCAACCTTTTGTGCAAATGTGCTGGCAGATTCCATTTGTTGAACATACTTATTACGGAACACCCCATTGAAATCTGTCCACAATGGTCCCCATCTTTTTGGATTTGTGCCTCGATGAGCAATCACAACCTGCTGATGCTCAGGGTGCCAATAGGCTGCTCCAAAATAGCCGTTATTCTTCGTAGTATTAGATGCTGTTGTCAGTAACTTCCAGCCGTCAGGTAAAGCCAAACGTTTCTCATACTTAACGTCAGTCTCTCGTTTTTCGTAGTCTCTGTATGCCTTTGAGGCAAACTGGGCCAGAAAGTAGGGAGTGGGAAAAGCGGCAGTTGCCTTAAGTTGGTTGAGGGGGGTTATATTTTTGTCTTTCAAGAAATCGTCTATATTTTGCTTAAAATTCTCTTTGCTCAGTATCAGCTCTTGATCTACATTTAATTCTCCTGAAAATGGCGGCAAAACACTTTTGACAGCTGGCTGCTCGGTGTGTGACTGTACATATTTTGTGTCAGTTTCTTTTGAACGGAAGCAGTTTAAGGAAGGCATTATGACGCATTATCTGTGCGCACTGTGAGTTTAGTGCCTTGCTGTGATAAATACAATATTATCAGGCATACAGAATGTCAAAGGAGTTTATAGAGCAGTGTCAGATGCACGTGTAGGACGCAGTAATGTGAGATGTAATAAAAGACGTAAATAAACCATATTAATTAAAAACTTGTGGCATTGGTTTTGACTTACCTAACACAACCGACAGTGTCACCTGACACGCTTGTCCATTATACCTGTCCAACAGCCAAGCTACAATGGCAGATACTGTTAAAGACACCAATCTTCAATGATCAGACTGCAGAAACTTCCTGTCCAATTTTACCGAGTGAAGACACGTGTTGCCAGCTCTCACTCCGATGTTGCAGTGCTCCTCGCGGATATTCTGCAGGGTGTAGAATGTCCTGGGTCCGTCTACAGCATCATGCCACTGTGGAAACATTTAATGGTGTTAAAATGTGTGACAGCAAGTTTCTACCAAACGTCAGTAAGCTTTGCCAACACCAACACAGTGCAGTACCCAATAAACATACACGCAATGTGAAATGCCAACAGTCCCACCTGTCGCGATATCCGAGGTGCTGCTTCCTCAGCCCAACATCATGACAGCCTGTGTTCACAGCCACAGCAGTCTCTTCTCTGATGTCTCTCCAGGCCTGCCAACACACAACAACCATAATGTCACACAATTTACAGTGTGTACAGTGCGGCCATTTCCTGCTGACCGCTCAGACTCCTGCCCGCAGTGCCCAACTGTCAACATACAGCAGTACAATTTAATGTCTTACAGCCTCACAGCAAGGTGGTGACAGCAGTATTCAAGTCAACATCAAATTGTGGATGTTGAACTGTGGCAGAATAAAACGGAAAATTCAGGTTTAGGCAGGTTTCATACCTTGAAATATTTTGTTGAGAGTAATGAAACGAATAAGTAAAGGCGTGAAAATTTGTACTGTAAGTCACCTGCCATCTCTGAAATTGATAATTATTTCACATGTGCGGCATTAAAAATTCTTACTGAACAAAAAATACGTTCGGTGCTACATTGACGACTGGTACACACACTAATGTGGAGATACATTTTACTGTTGTCTTACCTGAGACTTCCTTGGAAATAAAATCTCCGATAAATATGTATCCCTTGATTTTGGAACGCTGTGCAACAGAATAAAGCAAGAACGTTATGCGGACACTGACACAATTTGCTACTTGATATTTGTGCGACTCTGGCTTATCTCTGGTTCTTAATATGAAGAGAAAATATCAATGAAAAGGAAATGGTGAGCAACAACTGAGAGTGCTTCTCTTGACAAACCGAAATTTTAGCAGTGGAAGGAAAACAAAGAAGTGCCAGTTTCTCTTTCAAAATGTAGTTTCAACTTTGATAGTTCTCCTTCCCACAGTGAAAGGCCTTACTTTATTATGACGTGGATTGTGTCCTTCTTTCGTGTCGTTATACAGATCAGAGGTGTGTAAATAAAGCTGTACATTTATTCCTTGGACAACCCTAGTCATCAGTGTTACACATACAGTGGCGTGGAGGTAGTAGCACAAGTTCACACACCATTTCAGTGTGCCGCGTTATTGCACAGTGTGGGAACACCGGCTGTACGGCAGCAGGCCGTGACGGTACGTGTGACTGTGTTAAGGTAATATTTATATGACGACATGACCGGACTGTAGCTGTGTGTTTGCTGACGGTAACTGATGGACCGCATAAACTGCGGTACGGAGACACACTGTAATTATACCGCCATATTGTTTGTACGGAATGCTGTTGGTAGGTCTGCAGTTGCAGACATGGCGACGGCAAGGAGTGTTGAGGTTATGTCAGACATATTTAACGTACGCAGACACACTGTAATTATACCGGCATATTGTGTGTACGGAGTGCTGTTGTTAGGTCTGTAGTTACAGACATGGCGACCACACGGAATGTTGAGGTTATGTCCGACATATTTAACGTAAGCACATTGTGTTTCTAAATACACAGTTGTTAAGAGGACGAAAAAAGCGGTGTACTGCTACAACTGCCAGTAAATCTAATACAGTAGTACAACACTAATAATAATCATGTAGTAACATTAACAATTTTAGCAACCGAAATACACGTCTGTATATCTGTACAGGTACTCGAAGCTGTTTGCCCGTTCTGAAAGTACTGCGGGCTGTACCCACAGACGACGTACCGCACGTGTGTAGGTTATGTCTGCAGCAGTCTGTAGCTACGGTATCGAGAAGTACTGCTCTAACAGCTTCATGTTTCACTTAATGTCTCATGGGCGATAAATACGGGTACAGCAAGCAACGGTTCTGCTAACGTCACATGACTGAATGTGAAGTTGTCGAAGATGGAGAGGCGTTTCATTGTTTGAGTTTTGACGTACTTATTTCTGTTTGACATTGTTTTCCTCTACAACGACGACGACGACGACGACGACGACGACGACGAAGATGATGATGATGATGATGATGTTTCTTACTATTAACATAACAATACTAATCAATCTGACATTGTGACCATGATGGATATCCACATTACGTTCTGTGACGTCACGCAGTATGGTACAGGGACAAAGAAATTTGTCAGCTACTTACAAGAAACGAAGTCTGATTCCACCGTTTGCTGTTTTTATGCTTGTTAAATGCGGAGTAGATCGAAACGTGGATTTGGGAGCAGAACTGACAGAGCGTACGTTGCTGTTAAATGGCTGCTGATCCTGCACATGTGTGACTGAGTGTGTTGTTGGTTTTTTTATTCAGGATATCAAACCAGCATTTCTCTTTATAAATATAATTAGAGATAATTTATATTTACTGCAGTAATTTTGTTTTCAGCAAAATATATAGACCCTCAGGGTAACCATCGCCCCTAGCCACCTGTATAAAGACATTTACAGGGAATCCACAGAAGGCACTTCCGACCACTCCCCACCCTCCTTTCCCGGTGTCCGGCTAGTGTTAGCCGAGCCGTTTAGCACCGGCCATAGGAATGTCAGTAGAGTAGGACCGGTTGGTGTGAGCAAAGTGTCGGCGGTGGTTTTACCGAGCAGTACGTAAGGGGCGGGAGGCAGCAGCTACAGGTGAAGGTGCGAACGGGAACGCCTTTGGGTGAAAGACAGGGCAGCTACGGGTGTGAGATCTGCTGCAAGTGTGAACTGTCGGCGGTACACATCCCTTGGTTGGGCAGCTGTGACACAGTACAGCCTGCAACAGTGGGCAGTCGTCATTGCATTCAGACAGTCCACTGACCGCTAACTGGGCTGTTACATGAATGGGAACGAGTGTCACTGGGTATGTTACTGAAATGGCCCATGCAGACATTTGGCTATGTTTATATTAGCAGATGCCTATACTGTTGCCTTTTTTTTTTTATTTGAGTGTGGTCGCTTAGATCGGGCTTCCCTGTATCATATTTGCTTGGTAGATTGAGGGGCAGACGGCAGGATACTGCAGAGAGCGATGGAGTAAAAAATTTAGTGAGTTCAGAAACTAAGAAGCCTTATGGGGGAGACTGCTGTCTGTTGACCTGGCTGGTAAGTTATTCATGTTCTTACCATCCTCTTTAGGAGAAATTATTTAGATTACGTACGGTAAAGTTTTCAAAATTGTAAGCAAATATTTTGGCGAGGAAAATTTTTTTGTATATATTGGTGGGCTGATATTCTGAATAACAACTGTGTTAATTCCTTGTAACTTCACGTAGATCTGTGTAATCTGCAGGCTTAAATGCAGAAGAAATTTGTGGATGTGGGAGAAACAAGCTGCAAAGCTGTCATGGGCAAACTTGTGCAGCAACAGAAATACGGCCATGTTTCTTATATATAACTTAGATAGAATAAAATTTAAATAAAAAGTCAAAAATTTATCTTATACACATTAAGAAACTGTCAAGACGAGCAACACTTTTCACCGTGCGACCCCTCATTCGTCACAGTTAGCCTTAGTACTGAGGCAGAGCCAATCGCTTTTAGAAGGGGCTCATTCCAGTCTACTTTCCAGCTCCGGCACATTACAGTACGTTATTAGTGCTCGGGGAAAGAACCCTGGTGCTGTTGCAGAGATACGGCGAAAGTACAGCATTTTAGGAAAATGTAGCATCGTTGCTAGGATACGGCAGAAACTGAGTAAAAATCCCTGTCGACCTTATGTAAAGCAATCCCATTACAGGCTTGGGCAGGACCAGAGTATTGCAGGAGGTGGAGGCTCCTAAATTTCAAGATATTCGGCACATGAAAGTGGTAAGGGTGTCAGCCCTACGCACTGGACGCCCTTACCCCAGGCATAATTATGGTACTAATTTCTGTTAGAGGTTGAGCCGACCCCAGGGCTATAGTGCGGCCGGAAGGATTGCGACAATGAAAAATTTTCTGCGGGTGGGGGGGGGGGGGGAAGCAATTGCATTTAATTACGTAAATGGGATACAACAAGCACAGGATCTAAGGGACAGGCAGTCTGTAACATGAACCCAGGCGTTATCAGTTCTGTCGGAACACCGTTCTGTGCCTTACGGTACAACAGGCACAGGATCTAAGGGACAGGCAGTCTGTAACAGGAACACAGGCGTTATGGGTTCTGTCGGAACACCGTGCTGTGCCTTACGGTACAACAGGCACAGGATCTAAGGGACAGGCAGTCTGTAACTGAAACACAGGCGTTATGATTTCTATCGGAACACCGTGCTGTGCCTGGCGGCAGTTACATTACAGTGGAGAAGTGAGATTTATTGTACTGAGTGCTGAAACTGAATGCTACATGTGATAAGAATGAATATTCATATTCAGTTCGTTGGAAGGTGGGTCACAGCAGGTGGAAACTGATGTTACAGCATGAATACAGTGCGGTACAGTTAACATTATGTGGAAGTGTCTGGACTCGAACCAAAAGCAGTCGCTATGCAGTGTGCAATATTCTTACTGTCCATATACATTCACAAAAGGAATGGCAGCCAGCCGTTCCTGTAAGGCACTGCACAGCAGGTGTCAGTATGTGAAAATGTGCATTGCGGTGAGAACGCATTGCTACAGCCGGCCGGTAACAGGCTGTCACCGGTACACTGTACAGCTTATAGGGTGGAAGGGAAACCGGGCTGCATTACTGCTGGTCGGACTGTGTTAAATTGCATTTTAACTGTATTAGAAATAAAATATCATTCCCGAACTGCATTCATGTTACTGTCAGTACGTCTCAGACCGCATTCGTTCATTTTAATGAGCACGATCGAAACACTTACTTGCGGAAGTACGTTGGGCTTAAATATGCGTTTCGTATGTGTGCGCAACTGCTCTGCAAAGTGTTTTTGTTTTGCTGAACATGTAGCGAGTTATGCTGTAGAGGCCAGCTGGGTGCAGTCAGGTGTTTATGGAAAGGGTCCGCAATTTTTTTCGGATTTTAAACCAAAAATTGGAATGAGTCCAGGAATTTTAGTAAAGATCAGAAACATAAAGTGTCACGACAACACGTTCAGCAGTTTTGGAGTTGTTACGTGGGGACGGACAGACAGACAGGACTGCAGGAACCAAAAGACGCATTTCTGTAACTGTCTTTCGCGAACTCACCCACACAGTGACACTGTGAATGCAGGCGTACAGTGCTGCCGATTGCTGCTCACAGAGACAGAGTGCCAGTCACGGTTAGCGCCTTAGCGCGGCACATTTGCTGTGCAAACACAAACTGTACAAGTGTGCAACTGAACTGTACTTACACTAATTACACAGAAGCTGCTGCTGCGTGTTCAGCTGCACAAGAGGAGTCAACTCTGCAGCTGATGCCTTCTGCAGTGCTGTCCAGCCGGTTGCTTGAAATTGTATGCCAGCATGCAATCAATCATGTGCAGCGATTAGATCTTTCAAATTCACGCTATTGGCTGAAAGCGCAGTGTCGCAATTTGACAGTGACACGGCACAAGTGGATGTTACAAAGGTAATGACGCACTGTGCAAACTGAAGAGACAATTATTTTCAGTATCAAACTCTAATTTGTGTGAAAATTTTCTGCAAAGTATCGACTGTTACAGTAACTTACTGACACTGCAGGTAGCTCGTCACTTTACACAACTGCCATACTGTTCTCTTCGTTTGATTTATGTTGTTTGTAGTTCATTTAATAATGAGCAGAACACACATATTTCATGAAAAGTTATCCACGACAGTCGCAGTTTCAGTTATTGTAGCTACGTTAAATAACTTTCAAAATAATGCAGCATGTGGTTATAAATTTTTTGTGTATTAAAAATTAGTATCAAATATGACGCTAAAAAACACAGCCTGTATTCAGGACCACGCTATATCGTACACAAATACAAGGAAATATATTCTGTGAACGAAAAATTCGATCCTAAAACATTGACGTGGATTGCCGTGTCTGTATCATGCGCCTGCGCGATAAACCTCAGTACCAGCGATCGGCAGTCTTTACATTCCATGAGGTTCTCTTCATATTCCCTACTATAGGGCTGCCATCACAACTGCTCCATTCGATAAAAATTTCTAACCTCCAAATTTCTGCATTTCCGCTATACCAACTGTAGTTGTATTCTTTTCAATACAAACCTGAGTCGGTAATTAAGATAAACTGCTGACTGAACCACACAAACAGCCGCCTTACCATTTGTGAACCACACAAAGCATTACGACAGCGACACTCCGCAATGACACTTGCAGACACACACAGTCCCGTAATTTGTTCGTTCGTAGTCCTTACTTCTTCTGCCTACTCACAGCAGGTGTCGAGGTTGTTTATTTTCACTTGGTCACGCTGAGACCCACACCACAGTCAGTAGGACTCCTCTGGACGAGGGATCGGCCCGTCGCAGAGACGTCTACCTGACAACACAAACACAAGAGACAAACATCCATGCCCCCGGTGGGATTCGAACCCACGATCCCAGCAAGCGTTCGGCCACAGACCTACGCCTTAGACCGCGCGGCCACCTAGGTCGGCTTCGTAATTAGTACTGCTCACAAGTGACACTCTGTTGGTGAAATAGATGGGCGGGCCATGTGGCACGAAGGGAGGCTTGGAGAAATACAGGTACGGTTTTAGTAGGTTTAGCGTAAAAGAAAGACGCCATTTGGAAGATCTAAAGGAAGATGAGAGAATACAATGGATCCTAAAGACACAGGATGGGGGGGGCGTGGAATGGATTGATCTGGCTCAGGATACGGAGAGATGACGCGCTGCAGTTAGCACGGTAATGACGCATGGGGTGCCATTAAATTGTGGGAACGTCTGGACTGGCTTAGGGGCTGATGGCTTGTCAAGCAGGATTCTGCTCCATGCAGTTAGTTGTTTATTACTGACAGTGTGTGTAGCCCCACAGTGTGGCCCTCACATCCAGACAGTGCGTCACCGCGCACAGTACAGTGCAGTGTGCAGACTGTGCCAGGCGGTCCGTGTTCATCGGCACACAGCAGTGTAACACAATTTGTGCAGTTTTCTCTCTCTCTCTCTCTCTCTCTCCACACTGTGATGACGTCATCTGTAAACCGGCAGCCTGCACAACGTGAGGCACTCCTGCTGTGCAGACGGCAGTCCGGCCGTTTAAATGCAACATGCGTATTCTCGATTGTTTTACGTGGGTTTTCTCAGACCATCCGGACGGAAGCCAAGACAGCGGTGCTGTGTGACATACACACAGTATGTTGTTCACCTCTAAATCTCTCTTCACAATTCATGCCAATCCGTGTACAAACTTCCCTGTAGCACACCGTACCAATGTGTATGGTGCATATTTATATTGTACAGCAATCAGCCTGTGAAGCTGCCCACCCCAAACACGTTACTCCTGCAGTCTCCATCATGTTGCAATTTACCCGTGGAACTCGGGTGCCTTTAACTTGAACACAAATGTATATTTTGAGCACTATTCTGGCTTCCACGGCACAGATTCACCCATGTGTTCACAAGCAGTTAACAGCGCACAAACCATTAAGTCTGATTGCGATCTGCCAATAGTTTAGGGCCATTTAGTGGGACAGCAGTGTGCCTTTTGGGCTGTATCTCGGCTTCCTCTGTAGGCATTCCCGTAACAATTCCTCTCCGGTACAGTACACATGTACGCTACAGATGATGTAAGCCTGCTTGTGATTGGTACCGCAATAAGGGCACTTTACTGGGCGGAACACCGAACACTTGCGGTTCCGTCTCGGCTTTACCTGGGGGGATTATCCTGACAAATTATATCTGAGATATCACACAGACACACACACACACACACACACACACACACACATTCGGTACAAATGGCATGATCTAATTGTGATCTACATTAAAATAACCAGCAGTCTGTGTGTCTCAGGCTGGGTCTGCAGATGGCATTGTACTGTGCAGCTTCACGGTACTGGCACACAGCTGCCATAATTATCGCACTGACAGACACTGTTCAGTGGAGACAAGCAGTTTAGACGGACAGGTTTAGTTCTTAAATCCAACTTACACCCTTGAGATACGCTATCGTTATAAAACAAACATCAAACGCAACTGTTCTGTAATATTTGCAGTATGTCACATGTCCCAGCTTATCCTGTAATATCTTATCAAAAAATTATAGAAATTTCTGCACAAACAGCAGAGCGTTATGCAAGCTCTGGCACTGAAGAGTACCAAAGTACAAACCGTTGCCATTCCAGCCTACAATTAACAACTCCCACTGTCCCCCAACACACCGCAATGTATCGCTGCCATAACTACCTGCACTCACTGTGCGGTCTGCCTTACAGCAGCCGCTCATGGCATTGCCTGCTCTTACTGAGCTCAAACGTTTGTAATGTTTACAGCAGCCAATCACTGGACCTTATTCCGAGCCAGCTGAGTCCACTACACACACCGTATCTGTCACATATCCACTTTAATCCTATCCTAATGAGTATCTGTATATCTTTTACATTTGAAATTTTTATCACGTTCCATACAATATACGTACGTCTTTCTTCCTAACCCCTTTGACCTGTTCCATGTTTTTGGCGCCATCAAATAATAATTTTACTTTAGTCGACTCTGTATAAAGTAACGCACCGCGTCTGACTGTCACGGTACGTGTGCTTTGGAACTCGGAGCAGTCCTTGTGTGGATTATCGCCAGTTTCTGTCCCCGAAACCAGCGCTCCCGTGCCCAGGGCTGTTTAATAGCTAGCTCATGAAGTATCAGTATACCTGCTTCGCGGGAAGTCGGTTTCTCTTTATTTAGTTCATGACTTCTTCTTAACGCTGCGATACGCACATATCCACGTAAAGACAGTCTGCTTTATAATTTACTCACAGTTTCGCCTCCCCACACCGAGGCACCGGCGTTCACTGACAGCTTCTCTGCCGCTGTTCCACCCCACATCCCTGCTACCGCTGGGGTTCACACAAGACCCCTCCTAGCCTGCCTTCTATTTCTAAGAAGAACCCTCTTTACCATACCTGTGGGATTCGTCCCAGAGGGAGCAAAACCGACTGACTTCGTTTGGCCGTCTGAAGTCACGTCCGTAATTTGGCTTTCAACTATGACTGCCCACCTGCAGCGGACGGGTCTTTTGTAGGGACGGACAGCTGACGTATTAGTTATTAGAAAGTAATATTTAAGGAAAAGTTCGCCCACGGATTCGGCCAGTAACAGTATGAAACTCTCAAATTTCCCACCCCGTTGTGCAGGTAAAATACTATTTCTAATTTCTACTTTCAGAAAAGCACAAAAAGTACCAGCCGATCCCAGTGGCCGCGCGGTCTAAGACGTAGGTCTGCGGCCGAGCGCTTGCTGGGATCGTGGGTTCGAATCCCATCAGGGGCATGGATGTTTGTCTCTTGTACAGTGTTTGTATTGTCAAGTAGAGGTCTCTGCGACGGGCCGATCCCTCGTCCAGAGGAGTCCTACCGACTGTGGTGTGTGTCTGAGTGTGATCAAGTGAAAATAAACAACCTCGACACCTGCTGTGAACAAGTAAGTAGAAGAGGTTAGGACTACGAAACGCAACAAAAAGTACCTATATTCATTACCATTTATTGCTGTACCCAGCAAGGACTAACGAATAAAGGCACTTTATATGCTTGTCCGAAAGTAGAAATTTAGAAACAGCATAAAGCCATAAGCCGAAGTCCCTGTGCACGTCAGCATTAAGCAGGCTGCACTGTGCTGACAGTGGGGAAGTCCCGCACTCGAAAAGGTACAGAGAGCTGCATGGCTACAGACGCCTTCCCAAACCCCACATACTCCACCCATCGACCGGCTGTGCTGTGTGTTAAGCTGTCGCAAATGTCGAAAACTGCAAGGTGGAAACCCCATATGTTGCAGCCTACTTGCAACATATGGGGTTTGCAGCTTGCTGTTTTGTTATGACCTGATTATGGCTCTTTTATGAACCGAAAATAGTTGTCAATGAATCATGTGTTAAAGAACTTGTTGGGTCCGATTGTGGGACCAAATAAAATATACGCTTGTGACATTTCCCTTTGTGATTCACGGAACGAAACTCCATCTATTCAACTGCTGGCATCTGACGTCACTGTCACCCGCCAGTCACCTTACTCCGTTCATCTCGCACAATTCACTCACACTTCAGAACCAGAGCACGTTACGCAAGGCAGAAATCATTTCCCTAAGAGCACGTGAGTCCAAACAATCACTGGAATCACCGACATCATAAGCTCATTTCACGTTGAATTCAGACCAGTAAGTTTACAGCGTGCTGTGAGTTCAATTCAAATACCATATCATTTCGTACTGATAAAATACTCAGAAGAAGGATGTGGCACGGGGCATTGGCGCCGTTAAGTGATAAGAAAGAATCATCTCGTAAGATAACAAAACAGAAAAATGCCTGATCAAAATCAGAGGCGCCGATACTGTGCGTCACTTTATAAAATGTCGATAGGAACATTTTGTTTTGCACATTTCCTACGAACTAACACCACTGACATCACAAAATAACAATCAATTTAGGCAGATTCAGATATTATGAATGGTGTGATACTGTGTCTTTGGCTGTTTAATTACCGACGTTTCGAAGGCACCATTTTCCTACGAAACGTTCGTAACTACATGGCGACACCTGCCAGAAGGCTTGGATAACCAGCAACACCGCTGTTACAAATTCTGACACGTTTATGGCACAGCAACGTACAGCGCAGAGGCAGAAATGAAAGCTTTGTAGCCCATTCCTTATATCTGCAAATTCTATTATGAGTACGGTGATACTCCACAGAACGTATCCCCAATTAACGCTTTCCCGGTAGAACGACTCTTGGTTTTTAATATACAAACTCAACGCAACGTACATATTTCTGAATACAGCGTTTTCCGGCCAGTGTTTATGTAGGAAAAATTTGTACTAACTTTCCAAAAACTCAATACAACATCTTAACAAGACGATGTGCATGCAGACTGTACGTACATTACATGTTACTGCATACACAGCGACTGTTTGGTAACAGCCACATTGATTGTTTGGCGATGAGGAGGCGATGTTCTAAGCATCTTACATCCTAACGTGTCGGTATGTTACGTACATATACAGGCGTTTCGCTGTGTTTTAGTTACGTTTTAGGTAACAGGTTGGGGGTTGTGGCTTGCCCCTCTAACGCACGGTAAATTTTCCCGTTTAAAGTAATTCCAAATGGGCTCCCAGTTAGCGGGTTCGCGCACAACGTCTGATTTTCAGGAATCGGGAAATGGCTGTAATTGGATTTAAAAATGTCAATAAAAATGTCTAACATCAGCAAACCTCAAATGGGATGCACACTTCTGAGCAACTGCTGATTTGTACTGCGGATAGCAACAGAATAGCCATATGACTATCAAACTGCACGCAGAACGGCGCAGCCTAAAAAGCTAACAGGCGCTCAGTGAGTCAGTAAACTGCACACATTTTGTGGCAGACGGGGTTCATTGCCGGTTTAACATTCAGCAATTCCGTTCTGCCCACGCAGTGTATTTATGTGTTTTGTGTGGATCTCACAACAAACAGCGATTATTTCCCTATACAGCATTAACTGACTGGTTTTTATAACCGAGGCGGAGTGTGTTTACTGCGCGGTACGGACTGGATCTTTAACTATCCCCTCTAAAGCCCAGTGGTTACTGTATGTACCGCCAGGTTTAACATTCACAAATTCTACGTTCTGCCCACACAGTGTATTTATGTGTTTTGTGTGGATCTCAGAACAAACAGCGATTATTTCCCTATACAGCATTAACTGACTGGTTTTTATAACCGAGGCGGAGTGTTTACTGCGCGGTACGGACTGGACGTTTTGAAGGAATCCAAGATTATGTGAAAATTTTAAATGTTTAATCTGCAATGTCTATAATGAACATACCTATTAATATATTCTCGCTCAAGCTACAAAATCTTCTCAGTATGCAGTTTTCTCCAGCCCCCTGATGTTTCCTCTCTTTTAGTTCCACACATTCTGGTACGATGCGTGTTCCGTCTACGGTTTGCTTTGCAGGTAACATAACTCCGTACAGAATTTCAATACGGTATGCGGATTGAGTTATACATTGACACATAGTTAGATAACCATGACAATTAACTTGCGAGCTGGACGTCACGTGTTTGCGCCTGTCAATGCCGTGCGTTGCCAGAAGCCATTCTGTTCCAACAGAAGAACCTTTAATTTTTAATGAGACCATCTTTAAAATCCGTAGCCCCACTGAAGCCTTCAGCTAGCTACAAATGTAACTTTGAGCCGCCCAGTGACTGCCGACTGAAGCTGTCAGAAAATTCACTGGCAGCACTGGTCTTGGAATGTAGCCCTCGGCCACTGCCGTCTACTGGCTGTGTGCAACTTGGACTGCAAAAGGGTTACGGGGACCGCGTGTTGTGACAGGCTCGGCAGTAACTGGCAGAACGTGCAGTTGCAGTTTCCACACAGCACAGTGCAATTTTGTTACGGCGGCTGTCATGCTGGATACATTGCCATGCTTTATTGCATTCACAGGACAATCTTAACATCTCATATGGAGTGTCTGCACCGCATTAAGGAATGTTGTTTGTTTGTTAGACTGTTTTTTGTTTTGGGTACAATGTGACAAATATTTTGTTAGCAGTGAAAATCATACAGCACATCAAACATACACCCACTGAAGCGTATTATTAGTGACAGGATGTACAGGACCGAATAAATGTCACAGTGAATGATACGTCTTAATTAGTGTGATGAATTTCATATGTCAACGTAATGCTGTCACACGTTTATTGATGTACCAGAATGAAAATTTGTTGCGTTTAACTACTGATTTGACAAACGTGCTGTGTGTCTTGTTAGACTGTACGGTAAGAAAACTGTACTGAAATTACAGGACCGCTAATTGGTCACACAGCTGCCTGCTTAACTCTGTGTGCTGTTCACGGAAAGGTAACATGGGTCTGTGCGATGGACACTGTGCATGTACATTTCACAGTCTGCGGGTGTCTGCAGGACATTCAGTGACACGGCGTGGGGCAAACACGAATACGGAACAATATAAAAAATAAACAATGTATATTCAGATGTTCATGTAAAACTTGTGTGGAATACAAAGATAACACTTCCATAAATGTATTTCCAATTACAATTATAAATTATTAGTACCATGCTAGTTTTTACACAGGTATAAAATTGTTTAAAAAGACAGAGATAGGATAGAAGTATTTGTAAGTACAGGTGGTATGTGTATAAGCCATAATAACGTACAAAGTTAATCAAGTTACTCTGTATGGTACAGTTTCATTACATAATTGTTACTAAATAAACAGAACACAGTGCACTGTGCACATGTATGTGATACATCTACTGTTCAGCTACTTTTGTTGAATTTTTCATGCAGGAAAAAATGTTCCATCCTCTGTTACTTTATCAGTGTATGGATATGCACACGTGTATAAAAAATGAGTTTAAAATTCCCTTTCATTAAGGTGCGTAATGGTCTGATATGTGTTTATTTAGTACTTCCGTGGAACTGAAATTATACACAGTGCTGTACTGCAGTCTGTATTCTGCACAGTGTTGCACGTGAAACAGAAGAAGCAGTTTTCTGTACAGAATTAGAATTCAAGTGACTTTGCCCCAGAAATAATAATGCTTCTTTCCCACAACGCACAGTACAGTCAATGGTACAGATGCTTGATTCCATGCATCCAACAGACTTCTGATTCAACATTCACTATTACAAAAATGAACATAAGCCTGTCCCTTCTAACAACTGTACACAGTGTACTGTTGCTGCTGACAGTGCTGCCATCTCTACAGCACAATTGCTGTCTACACAGAATAACATAAATCATGAAAATTTATACATCCATTAATATACAAATATTTACAAATTATTTGTGCAATAGCATGTCAGTTGTCAACAGTGCATGCTGTTACACAGTGCGAAATAAAAACAACAAACCTATCCTACACTTAACATAAATTAGCATGACCAGAAAAGTGTTAACAGCATCTGTTCATAGCAAGGAGCATCAAAACCTACATCTAAACTACAAAATGTTTACAGTCTATTGGCAGCCAATATTCCCATCACGGTGGCTGAACCACCAACTGACACACAGCAGGAGATTTTAAGTGCCATCCAGTGAGCGCTGTCTGTTTGTGCTGCTATGGATTGGAACACTTCGACATAAGCAAAACCTGCTGCTTTAGTTGATGGAGATATCTGGACGTTTGTCAAATTCCTGCTTCTGCGTTTGTCAGGAAGTTTCCGATTATCGCTCTGGGGTATACAGTGAGGCTGTTTTTATTTCTGCTGTCACCCCCTGCAAATGATTTTCCAGCACCAGGCATTCATTGGCCCATCAGGTATCTAAAATCATACCAACGGCAGACAAGTGGCATTTTCTACCAATGTCACCAAAGCACATTACTTCATCTGTGTTAACTGACGCAAAACCGGGTGCAAATTCACAATACGCTACTGATACTGAGAGGCCGATTGTTTGAAACTTCAGCATGCTGGGTTGGCATAGCCCCTAGCTTGCGCCTTTGCATTCGAACTGACTGCCTTGGCCGGTGTTCATTCAACAAGCCCGGTTTGCTCACACAACAACAGCACAGTATCTGGCACCGCCTGATGCAGTTGACAGAAGGCCACTGCTTTCAGCTGTGTCAGGGCTTTGGCCAACAGCGGCGCTGCATTACAGCTGGACGGTAATCAGACTGATGGCTTTTACAGTGAAAGGAGGCCTGGACAGAGCCACCGTCTCAGCCAACTGACAGCAAGGAGGGTGTGCAGTGTTGGGACTGACACAGCTCATAGCGCACACCGTCATGCACACCAGCAGCACACACTGGCCACTGTTCAGCAGCACACCGTGACCGGCTCACTGTTCAGATCCGTTTATCAGTTAGCAGTGCTGTTCAGGACTGTCCTTTAGCAGCGCTGTGCATGGTGATAGCGGCCACGCATTGACCCGGTCCGTGTGTATTCCGGTTCACCACCCCCCATTTGGGACACCACCCAGACAGGACGGAGGGCACAACAGACCCTGTAGTGATCCCTTCTGCTGCCGCTTAACCCAGCGCTATGGCGGCATTCTGTGACAGACGCACAAAGCACAAGCAATGTTCCTCACAGTCCTATCCTTGTCAAGGCGTCTGCGAGTGTGTCTGTGGCAGCGTGATATGCCAATATATCGTCTTAACTAATAACAATTCATTATTTCTCTTCTCTACCCTTAGGTTCTCCTTTCCCCACTCCCAGTTCGCATATGTCTGCTGCCAAGCGTCAGGCGGGTTTTCCCTTTTTTGTTTGGATAACAAAGATTCATTTTTAACTCCTCTGCTGTTAATTCATGTTTTCCCTACTCGCACAGTTTCTGTAACACTTCTGTGTTACCGTCCTCTGCTGCCAAGTGCCAAGCAGTCTCTTGCCTAATGTCCTTGGCTAATAGCATTTTATTATATAACTCCTCTAATGTTAGTGTTTCTTTACACCAAACCCACAGCTTCTGTAAACTAAGTTGCCCCGTAATGATGCGTAATGCCAGGCGGTTCTTTCCTCTTTGTTTTTGGCTAATAAATATTTATTCCTTATCTCCTCTCCTCTCCTCTTGTTTCTCATTGCCCCATTCCCACAGTTTCTCTAGTATTTCTACGTGGCCTCTCTCTTCTGTCAAGTGCCAGGCGGTTTGTTCCCTATTGTCTTTCGCTAATAACAATTTATTTTTTAACTCCTCTTCTGTAAGTGTCTCTTTACCCCACTCCCACAGTTTCTGTAATACTTTCATGTTTCCGCCCAATGATGCATGATGCCAGGCGGTGCGTTCCAAATTGTTTTTGGCTAATAATATTTTTTCATTTAACTCCTCTGTTGTCAGTGTCTCTTTACCGCACTCCCACAGTACTTTTAATACATCTAATCTGCACCTCTCTGATGCATAATTCCAAGCGGTATGTCCCTCATTGTCTTTGGCTAATAACAATTTATCATTTAACTCCTCTGCTGTAAGTTTCTCTTTACCCCACTCCCACAATTTCTGTAATGCTTTTGGGTGGTTGTACTCTGCCGCCAACTGCCAGCCGTTACGTGCCTTACTGTCTTTGTCTAATAACAATTTGCTTTTTATCTCATCTGCTGTTAGTGTCTCTTTACCCCACTCCCACAGTTTCTGTAAAGTGTCTAAGTTGCCCCGCCATGATGCGTAATGCCAGGCGGTTCGTTCCATTTTGTCTTTGACTAATAAGTATTTATTCTTTATCTCCTCTGCTGTTAGTGTCTCTTTACTCCACTCCCACAGCACCTGTAATACTCGTGGGTTGCCCATCCCTGCTGCCAAATGCCATGCAGTTCTATCCGTATTGTCTTTGGCTAATAACAACTCATGTTTTATCTCCTCTGCCGTTAGTGTCTCTTTACCCCACTCCCATAGTTTCTGTAATATCTCTACTTTTCCGCACAATGATGCGCAATGCCAGGCCGTTCGTTTGTTAAAGTCTTCCGCTAATAATAATTTATTATTTGATTCCCCTAGTGTTAGAAGCTCTTTACCCCACTCCCACAGTCCCTGAAATGCTTCTATATTGCTCATTGATGCGTAATGCCAGACGGTGAGTCCCCCATTGTCTTCGGCTAATAGCAATTTATTATATAATTCCTCTGCTGTTAGTGTCTCTTTACCCCACTCCCACAGTTTCTGTAATACTTGTACGTTGCCCTTAGATCGTGCCAAATGCAGGGCCGTTTGTTCCCTATTGTCTTTCGCTAATAACAGTTTATTTTTCAACTCCTCTTCTGTTAGTGTCTCTTTACCCCATTCCCACAGTTTCTGTAATACCTCTATTTTGCCATGACATGAAGCGTAATGCCAGGCTGTTTGTTTGTTAAAGTCTTTGACTAATAAAAATTTATTACATAATTCTTCTGTTGTTAGTCTCTCTTTACCCCAATCCCAAATTTTCTTTAGTACTTCTACGTTGCCCCCCTCTGCTGCTGCTTGCCAGGTGGTTTGTTGCCGTTTCCCTTTCGCTAACAACAAATTGTTTATTAATTCCTCTTTTGTTAGTTTCTCTATAGCACAATCCCACAGTGTCTGTACTAATTGTAGGTTACCCTCCAGTGATGCATAATGCCAGACGCTTTGTCCACGTTTAACTTTGGCTAACAACAATTTATTCAGTAACTCCCCTTTTGTTAGTGTCTCTTTAGCACACTCCCACAGTTTCTTTAATACCCCTGTGTGGCTTCCCATAGCTGCCAGTTGCCAGGCTGTATGTTTCTCCTTATCTTGTGCCAGCAAAAGTAAATTTACAGTGTCTGTGTGCTCCTCTGCTTTTAGTTTCTTTTTAGGACCCTCCCGTAAATTCTGTAATTCTTCTGTGTGGCCTCCCATACCTGCAAGCTGGCAGGCTGTTTGGCTGTCGTTATCTTGTGCTAGCAGGGCCTCATTTACAGTGTCTGTGTGCACGCTGTCTAATAAAAACCCAATAATGTTGGCATTACCTTCGCGTGCTGCCGGATGTAATATTAGTAGACGATCTCTCCGTAACTCACTTATCCCATTTCCGTACTGTTTTAACACATTTTTTGATGGCTCAGATCTTGACAACAATCCATCAATGAAAGCTCTAACCACCCGATAACCTTCTTCCGGAAATATTTTCTGTAATAGAAGGTCCTGTAAATGTTGGGAAGTGTTCGACCCATTTTTCAGTTGGTTGACCAAAAACTCTGCAACGAAATACTCTGCAAACGTGCGATGGATAAAGCGCAGTTTACCCTTGTATTTTTTTTGCACTATCCCAGTCCTGATTAAGTCCTCGTGTGAAGACGTACTTTGGCTATCAACTTGAAGAAGGGCCACTTGTTTCTTAACCAACAGCGCATTCAAGGCTGCTATCTGATGACTCTGTGTGATATTTTTAACAAATTCTTTTCGTACCTCTTCTACAACCACTTTCGTCATCGAGAATTTAAACTTTTCCTCAAAACAGATGTCATACTTTCTGTTCAGAAATTTTTCGTACAACCCAATCAAGTCTAGATGGAACCCTAACTCAAGCACGGATCCAGCTGACTGACAAAATGTTTTAACTCCTTCATCAAATGCCTCCGCCAACATGCGGCATTGTAAGGGTATGCCGGTGAACTCTTTATCTTTGTCACTGACTGATTGGGCTAGTTTCTTAACTAAATGTTTAGCATAAATTTCTAACTTGACTTCACTTCCCTTAGTCTCCTCACTGTCCATCTGAGTAAACCAGTCGTTTAGACTCCAGAATTTTGTTAAAAATTGAACTTGATTTTCTTCAGAAAATGGTTGCAGTGTGTAGGAGAGCTGTTGTAGTTCATCTTCCAATTCCTCTCTCAGATGTGGTCGGGTGGTGACCCACAGCTGTTCTACCGCCGTCTGCCTTAGAGCTTGCAGTAAAGCAATGACAGTCTCTTTATAGTTCGGACTGATTTCATCAAAACCATCCAGCATTATTACTATATCTACCTTTTGCTTTTGTTCACAACACTGTTTAAACAATTCCCTCTCGAAACCAGATTCCAGTTTTAGCATTTCCTCCGATACAAATTCAATCGCTTTCTCTTTACCGATCTTTTGCTTTTTCAGTGCCTGCAGTTCATCTGTTTGGTCATTTAAGTCAATTCTAACAACCCATTTGGCTGGGAACTTCTGTTTGATTTGCTTAGACAGATGTGTCAGTACGGTGGATTTACCCATCCCTGCTGTATCAGAAATCAGCATCACTCTCTGGTGCTGTGCTTGCTCCAACAGCTTGTCTAAATCACCAGGTGTGTATGTGTGCCAACTGTGGGTATCAGTATATTTACGCAGTGCTTCCAAGCTTCCTTGCGATTGCTGCCAAACGAGTTTCCCTGAATTGTCTCTATATAGCCAGTGCACATTGCTTTTTGGATTTTCTTGACAGAGTTGTTTGAATTCTTGTTCGGTACTGACCAGGAAATCAGGAAACTTTTTTTCTCCGTTCTCATTTAAAACGTCCTCTTTGATGATTACTCGGTGATGAAATGTTCTTTCGATATAGAAGCTTTCATCGTAAAATTTACATTTAGAATATTCCACAGGTTCCTCTCCAATCTTAAGGTGTTTTTTATCCAACAAGTCAGCAAGGGGTAACAAATTTGTCACTGCTGAGTCAGCAGATATGAGCTGATTTAAGAAAATTTCACTGCCTTGAAAATTGGCTAAATTTTCAAGTAACATTTCCTGTGAACTTTGGGTTAAATCGGTCCAATTTAACTTTTCGTCTCTTGTAACCAATGCATTACTCAGCATTTCTTTGGCTGTATCTTGCAGGAAAATAGCGGTGTCACATTCCGACTGCGTGGTCAGGATAATTTTCACAGACTGCTTCTGTCTCACAGTATTAAACAGACTTTTGAATATCTGTTTAGTCTCATCGTTGGACAGTTGACTGGTCTCGCACGACATCATTAACAGGTGTGGTGTTGTTGTTGACTCCATTAATGCATGCAGATGCACCATTTGATTGACCAGGAACAAGTGTTCTAACGTCAGTACAGTACAGTGGCCTTCACTGTGGAAATCAGTCACGGAGGGTGTTTTTTGTAGTACCTGATAAACCTTCATTAGCCCTGTCCATGCATCCCCATCAACCATCCGTAAATGCAGTACTTTTTGTTCATCACTGTTCAGAAAATCTCTTAAACTCAGTGCATCAGGCTTAAATTCCAGTTGGCTTTGGTGAAACATTTCGAGGTAACGCCTGGTTCCAATCTGATAAACGTTGTTTCTAATCTCGTGTGGTGACAAAGCACACTTTGTGTGCTCTTTTACCTCCGGGAAAAGTTGAAGCAACCTCTTCACGTAGGGTATCATGTCCTGTAATGCACTGGCATCTGTACAGCGAATTGTTTCATTTTCAATCTCGAAGCTTTGTAATTTCTTTTCAGCTTCTTCGTGAGCCTCATTATTTCCGATTGCAGAAAAGATTTCCTTAGGCTTAAAGAATTCAGGCAACTGACACAGCCGACGATAATCCTTCAAAAACTGCTGCTCTTGCTGACTAAATATGCTTATACTGGTCACACGGTTGTCATAATTTTTAGTTTGGTAACGCACTGGGGTGTAACCCTTGGGCAGGTATTCTTCGACTTTTATCTCTGTGTGGTAATTATTTAATTGTGTGGCCCATTCAAAGAAACGTTTGTATTCTTTTTCACTTCGGAAGCCACTGATGGGCCAATCGACTACCTCTTGTATTTTTAGTTCACCTTTCTCATCCCTAGGTACTAGCCCTGTTTCAGGGTCAAAAGCTTCCACAATTTTATCCATACTGTGCGTTGCTAGGTTATACAATGCAGTGTGTTTTTCCTTCCAGCCCATATCAGACAAATCAACAAAGATGCGATAGACCGTCCCTACATGTGCGTTACAAGTATTAACGCGATTTGGAGCGGACAGATAACTGGTGATATCTAAGTGCTCTAAGTCAATGGAACGTCCGTCGAGGCGTACATCAAGTTTGTCAGTCATTTGTGACAACATATCTTTGCAACCTGGGCTGTCAAAAACTACTGTGTGGGGATGATAACTCTGTGGGACATTGTCACTTTTAAGGAAAATATTTTCTACTGCCTTAAGGTATTCAGTGGTGAAGGTAGTGATTTGCGCTAACCAACCACCTAAAGAATGTCCGGTGAAGAACACTTGAAAATTTGTTCCCTTTTCGTGATTAACGTCTCGCAGCACTTCAACAACCTTATATGCAAAGGTGCTGGCAGATTCCATTTGTCGAACATACTTATTACCCAGCACGCCCTGTAGGTCTGTCCACAGTGCTCCCCAGTTTGTTGGATCTGTGCCTCGATGAGCAATCACAACCTGCTGATGCTCAGGGTGCCAATAGGCTGCTCCAAAATAGCCGTTGTTCATTTCATCATTAGACGCTGTTGTCAGTAACTTCCATCCTTCAGGCAAAGCTAACCGTGTCTCATACTGAGCGTCAGTCTCTCGTCTTTCATAGTCTGTGTATGCCTTGGAGGCAAACTGGGCCAGCACGTAGGGAGTGGGAAAAGCGGGCGTTGCTGTGAGTTGGCTTAGGGGGGTGATGTTTTTGTCTTTGAAGAAATCATCGATGTTCTGCTTGAAATTCTCGTTGCTCAGTATCAACTCTTGATCTACGCCTAATTTCCCTGAGAATGGTGGCAAAATATTTTTCTCAGCTGGCCGATTGTTTGGCGAATCTGAATTTTCCCTCACATTGTCTTGTGAACCATCACACTCCGAGGCAGACATTATGCAGTCCTGTCTGTGCGCAGTGTGAAGTCAGTTCCTTGCTGTGGTGCTTAACAATATGAATATTCATGCAACATATGAAAGGAATTTTTAAAGAAGACTGAGAAACACCTGAAGAATTTAAAGAATTGGCACCTTTGTCTTCACCCATTTTGGTAAAGCATTCTTACTGACATAAATCTACTAAGTGAACCACTTTAATTAAACAAACATTCATATCCAACCCTGACCCCTGTGTAATAGAAATTCTCTGTAGTGGGGCACAGGTTTAGCGTAGAGACTTGTCATGTGAAACCGGACGGCCAGCCCATAACACAAGGTCAGCTACCATTGACCTAATACAGGTTTAAGAGAAGTGTTCAGCTCTTTGCACACGATTCAGTACTGACTGTGATAACCAGCTAACTGCTGGATACATTCTAGTGGCATCTGCTAATCTGCCGTCCGTACACGGATATTGTTCATTACCTGATTTATTGCAGCATTGGGCACCGTGGCGCAGTTTGTGTAACTCCAGTGTTCTGCAGGGGCACAGTGTGGGAACCGGTGACCAAGGCTTATCCCTCGACACAGACGGCGGCACGACGCGACACTAACTTTCAGTAGACAGACTGCAGGAACTTCCTATGAAATGTCACGGAGTGAAGACACGTGTTGCCCACTTTCACTCCGATGTTGCAGTGCTCCTCCCGAGGATTCTGCAGAGGCGTAGAATGCCCTGGGTCGGTCTATAGCATCACACTGCTGTGGAAACATTTAATGGTGTTAAAATGTGTGGCAGCAATTTCTACCAAACGTCAGTAAGCTTTGCCAACACCAACACAGTGCAGTACCCAATAAACATACACGCAATGTGAAATGCCAACAGTCCACCTGTCGTGATATCCGAGGTGCTGCTTCCTCAGCCCAACATCATGGCAGCCTGTATTCACAGCCACAGCAGTCTCTTCTCTGATGTCTCTGCAGGCCTGCCAACACACAACAACCATAATATCACACAACTTACACTGTGTACAGTACGGCCATTTCTTGCTGACCGCTCAGACTCCTGCCCAGTGTCCAACTGTCAACATACAGCAGTACAGTTTAATGTCTTACTGCCTCACCGCAAGGTGGTGATAGCATTATTCAAGTAAGTAACAAATTGTGAATGTTGAATTATGACAGAATGAAATGGAAAATTTGTATTAAACATTCAAATCTACTGGGCTCAGACGATGGTATACAACTTAATAAAGCAATATTCTTGCCTTGGGCTTTGTATATCATCTGAAATTCAATGCAGCATAAGCTTCCGAAAGATGGCTCTGCTTCCGTCTTCAGGTGAACTACTCTCAACCAGGCACGGTGGTTACTTACAATGGTGGAGATTCATACACATTTGTCTCGGTCGTATCGAAAGTTAGTAACAATAAATTATCTTCACTGTTTTGGACAATGACTTTAGGTCACTATCTTCATATCCTTCTTCCAAAACTTTTTCTATCGTCACACCAAAATTAAAACACTTAAACACGACGTTTCGGAAAGACCTGAGGAATGAAGAGGCTTCATCCGAAACAACATGTTTTAGTGTTTTAATTTTGGTGTGACAATGGAAAAAGTTCTGGAAGAAGTATATGACAATAAATTAGCTATTAGAATCTTAAAAAGTATTTAGAAAATCTGTGAAGTCTCATCCAGACCAGCATCGCATTTTCAGTACTGCAGCAATTTCATTTGAACGTGCTTTTATAAGCAGAACCTTATGCATGTTCGCAGGTTCACTTGGTTCGATCTTCAACCTAGTAAGGAATCACCGATTGACTGCACGGGTACCGAGAATTTTATGTTGCGTTTGTCGTCATATGTCCTGTGAAAGGCTGGGGAAACAGTACTGAAGAAGTGTTTGAATTTTGCCGTATCATATCCACACTCTAATTTAGATATGACAAGTGCTGTTGACGCAGCGGGTACGGAAGTCCCGCCAGCAAAGTCTGTGGAAGTTAGAGGGAAGGTGAAGACTATGTTCGGCGAATCAAAGTCACGAACTGCAAAATTGACAAGGTCAGGACTTGAATGCATGAAATCACTGAAACTGAAAAATAATAATAGGATCCTGCAGAAAGACAGACAAATGCAGCTGTACCGTTGTGTTGGATGAATCTGAATACAAGTTAATATTTGTATTTACTGATTTTAATGTGAGACATCCCCCTTGGTGTTAACAAATCACCAGTGTATGTATCAAATTTGATATATATACTGGTGCTGTGTGCGACTGATTTGATATATGTACTGGTGCTGTGTGTGACTGATTTGATACATGTACTGGTGCTGTGTGTGGCTGTACTGATACATATACTGGCGCTGTGTGTGACTGATTTGATACATGTACTGGTGCTGTGTGTGACTGATTTGTAACTTGTACTGGTGCTGTGTGTGACTGATTTGATGCATGTACTGGTGCTGTATGTGACTGATTTGATACATGTACTGGTGCTGCGTGTGGCTGATTTGATACATGCACTGGTGTTGTTTGTGACTGATTTGATACATGTACTGGTGTTGTTTGTGAGTGATTTGATACATGTACTGGTGCTGTGTGTGGCTGTTTAATGCATGTACTGGTGCTGTATGTGGCTGATTTGATACATGCACTGGTGTTGTTTGTGACTGATTTGATACATGTACTTGTGCTGTGTGTGGCTGTTTTGATACATGTACTGGTGCTGTGTGTTACTGATTTGATACATGTACTTGTGCTGTGTGTGGCTGATTTGATACATGTACTGGTGCTGTGTGTTACTGATTCGATACATGTACTGGTCCCATTACTGCTGTAATCAGGTGTGTCTAAGGCACTGCCGAGCGACCCAACAACTGCAGTGGAGAGGAAAGTTCAGAACATCTTTTCAAAGCACGAAGCCACACTTCGTACCGGTTTAAAGCACATTTTACCTCCCTATCATAGCAAACCTCCACATTTATATGGTCTTCCACAAATACAGAAACCAGATTTACCTCTAGAATCTACAGTAAGCTGCACTGGCACTCCCTGTTACAACCTGGCTAAATTCCCTCATCAGATTTTATATTCAACAGTTGGAAAGACTGAAACGTGGGTAGAAAGTTCACAGCATTTCTCACAGTTGCTGAAATCTGTAAAATTTCAAGGATTGAATGTAATAGGCACTCTCGATTTTGTCAAAGTTTTCACGAAAGTTCCGGTTGAAGAAATTCTGGCTGAGGGTTCATGCACCCTTGAAGACACCGGCCCGAAAAAGCGGCCTTTTTACTGTAGCCAGCACGTACCGCGGCAGCTACGAGAGGTGGAGTGATGACTTGGTGTATTACGGCAAAATGTTTGTATGCAAGATTTTGAGGTGATTCTTGTAAGAACAGAGTTAGAGTTCTTAGAGTATAGGTAAAGACTCCGTTGAGGGCACTTGGTGAGAGTGGCGAAGTGAGGTGCTGTCGAGGGGCCGAAATTTGCGGGTGAGAAGGCCGACTGACACGCCTGGAGAACCGCTTGTGACTCCGCTGTTGGCGTCAGCATCCAGCAGCGGATTCTGAAGGAGTGAGTGGACATTTACGTTATGTGGAGAGAGAGAGTACAGGAGCCACCATAGGCGTCGCATTGAGGAAATGGTAACTCATCTGTAGGATCCGGTGCTCAGTGGAATATTGACAGTGTTAGTAATCTTTGTGTTAACTGGGTAATGGGGGCGGCGGTGGCGCAGTTGGTTGAGGCACTGCGCTACAAACTGGAAGGTCGTGGGTTCTATTCTCGATGGTGTCAGTGATTTTTTCATTGGCATAATCCTGTCGGTCGCACGATGGTCCTGGGGTCGACTCAGCCTCTAACAGAAAAGAGTACGAACAATATTTCCTGGAGGTAAAGGCGGCCGGTGCGTATGGCTGACAACCTTACCACCTTCATGTGTCGATTGTCTAGAAATCTGAAATCTGGAAGCCTCGACCTCCTGGAACCATGTGGGCCTGTCCAGGCCTGTAATGGGACTGCTTTACCTTTTTTTTAACTGGGTAATTGGTTGGTTGGTTTCAGTGCAGAAATTATTTTAATTATGTTGTGCTTCTAAATAAATGGTAGTTTACAGGTTCTCAGATTGCATCTAGGCAGGTTGTTGGATCGTAGCGAGCGCTCTTTCGCCTTCCCAATCCCACGTCCCTGACAGGGTTAAAACCAGCAGCCGGTACCTTTAACACCAGACACCGCTAGCTTACCCTCGGAGCTAGATCACAATGTCAGTAGCAATAGGAACTCGTGGGTGGTGACAGCTCTACCAGCGCTGGGCGCACCTCTCATCCCGATCCGGCTTGAGAAAGGGACTGCCCGGAACTCCGGAAGGGTTGTGCAGGGCGTCAAAACTATACCGGTCGGTTCAGAGCCCTCGGTGTGAGACAGGGCTGTGTAGTCGGTACACAAAAGCTCCGACTCTGACTCATCTATTTTTAAAATTTCCGACTCCGACTCCTCGATTTTTAAAACTCCGACCCCAACTCCTTCATAAAAGCTATATACGTATTAACAACGGTAAACCTATGAGACATTTCATCACCACCACGTGAATCATCATGCTACTGTTTAGACTTATAACCTATAAATCTAATATAATCTAATGTATAAATCTAATGGTTACTCTAGCTGTCAGGGCTCTGGGGTTGGAGTATCTTGTTAAGATTTTAGATTGAGGTAGGAGTCGGTACATTTTTACCGACTCCGACTCCAACTAAAATTGCTTCCGCCTCCGACTCCACCTAAAATTGCTTCCCACTCCGACTCCACAGCCCTGGTGTGAGAGCCACGCAACGACGGTATAGGACTGGGGGTCGTCACAAAGCAGTTGCAGGAAGCTGACAGGCTGACCGAACGTTTTCAGTTCTACAGGTGGATGCCATTGTAGACCTACAGGAGGTGTGCCTAAAAACTACATATTTTCAAGTTGATAGAAGTTTTTCCCAAAAGAAAAGTATGGCTATGGGAAGGTCCTTGTGTCCAGCAGTAAGCAAGATGTTTAGGAAACGCCAGCTCTTGACATGGCGAAAGAAACCATCATTATATCCTCGATATGTGGACGATGCATGTTTGATTTGGCGTCATGGTATCGTACTGACTAGTGTGTACGTAAACATCAGTGACGCCATGTATTGCATTTACACGTGCACGCTACATTTACTGTTATAATTGTAACAGCCAAACCTTGTTGGAGTCGTACTTTAAGCCTGAAGAAGAATATTTGATCAGCTGCTGTCCTCTCCGTTCTGTGGGGATCCCCCCATCCCCCCGTTTCAGCACCATCTGTTTTTGATAACCTGTCCATGTCAGAAGGGATGAAAGGCCCGTGTGAAGCTATGACGTCACCTTGATATGAGGGTCCGAAAGCAAGGCTCTGATAGGACAGTAATATGTGGTTCGACCAATAGCTTCAAACGACCACTCCTAAGACCCCTCCATCGTGACGTACGGTTTCACACCACCACTTCTAAGACCCCTCAATTGTGACGTGCGGTTTCACACCACCACTTCTAAGACCCCTCCGTTGTGACGTGCGGTTTTACACCACCACTTCTAAGACCCCTCCATCGTGACGTGCGGTTTCACACCACCACTTCTAAGACCCCTCCATTGTGACGTACGGTTTCACACCGCCACTCCTAAGACCCCTCCATCGTGACGTGCGGTTCCACACGACGCCTCCCTAATACCGTATAAAAACTAATGTAAGTGTAGCGCATCCAGGACACTCCGGTACATCGCCTCTGATATTGTCACATCCGTAACTCTTCAGACATTCAGATTGTAACTTTTTTGTATAATATGCACAGCAAAGTTTACAGTCTTTTTACAGGTTACTAGTTTCGGTTTATCAATTAAACCACCATCAGGCCAACTAATATCAACAACCGTACAAAAAACTTACCCCTTTATGTGGGGTTGTTATCTCATACCGTTACAGTGTGCGTCATAAAAGCTGTGTTAAAATGAAAAAAAGGTTACGTAGAATTACAAGATGAATGCAGAAACTGTGGCTTTAAATAAAGACGGTATGCAGGCAGTTTACAATTGCTACATAAGGCACACTTGAGTCTTGTATTTTCTTCAACACTGGAACCGTCTCTTTATACGAAGGTTAGCCAACGGGATGTTAAATACAGTTCTATTTAGTATGTGTAATATGCCATGAATTTTTCTAAAACAGTAACCATCTTCTTCCTATTAGTTGCTTTGGGCCTTGGAGTTTGCTTTTTCGCAACGAAAACTTGTTCGCTCAGTGTTCCCGTGCCCGTAGAAGGTCAAGGTCATGTAAATGTTCACGAACTGATATTTGAGTGTGTGCACGTGTGGCCTGTCAGGTACATCGGAGGCTGGTGTAAAAAATACAAAAATTTTATACTTGCAGCAATAAATTTTTTTCCACCAAAATGTATAAATTTCCAAGGTAACCCTCACCCCTAGCCACCTGCATAAGAACTTTTACCGGGATCCACACAATGCACTTCCGACCACTGTCCGTCCTGCTTTCCCTGTCAGACTAGTGTTAGCCGAGCCGGTTTAGCACCGGCCATAGGAATGTCAGTACAGTAGGACCGGTTGGTGTGAGCAAAGTGTCGATGGTGGTTTTACCGAGCGGTACGTAAGGGATGGCAGGCAGCAGCGTACAGGTGAAGGTGCGAACGGGAACGCCTTTAGGTGAGAGACAGGGCAGCTACAAATGTGACAGTTGCTGGAAGTGTGAACCGTCGGCGGTTCACATACCTTGGTTATGTAGCTGTGACACAGTACAGCCTGTAACAGTGGGCAGTCTCCACTTCATTCAGGCACTCCTCTGACCGCTAACTGTGCCGTTACATGCGTGAGAACGACTCTCCCTGGGTGTGTTATGTTATTGGTGTTTGGGAACGGGCAGGAGAGGCAAGGTACAATAAAGTAACACCGCGGCACGTTCGCGTAACCACTGTTGCCATGGAAAAGCAGTAAGTATTAAATATTGTGTGTGTCTGTAGCCTTAGTTGTCCAACATGCAAAGCGCATGCGCCATAATATATTATCATATCTGGCCTGTCTGGCCGTACCATATTTTTTTACATTGTCTCATGAAGGGCACGATTTTCCAAAAAAGAAACTATTGACAATGTGTGTTTTGATTTTCTCTACAACTTTTTTTTAAATATTTTTCATTCTAGAAAGAGTTCAACGAGAAATTAAACATAAATCTATATGGGCCTTCAAGTAAAGTCCCCGTTATTGTTGTCAGATTTTAATTAAATATGTATTCTCTCGACAGATTATCGAAAAACACTAAAATATGCAATTTCGAGAAATCCGTCCCGTGGGAGTCGAGTTGTTCCATGCGGGCGCACGGATATAACGGAGCCTCAGCAGTGTTTCGCACTTTCTGTAAAGTGCCTTAAAAGTGGCGCTGTTACAAGGACCGCTTGAGGAAATGCAGCACAGTTGGCAGTGTTCGGGTAAATCTCCACAAACATAATTATCGAACTCGGTGACGGAAGGGAACGGGTGTGACTGGGTATATTGCGGTACTGTTGTTAGGGAGACAGAACTGGCGCTGTTACAGGTATATGGGGACTAAACACCGCTCTGGGGAAATGTAGCATCGTTTTAGCATACGTAAAATATACATTAAATTTCCCATCGCCCTCAGTGAAATTTAAATCATATTGTAGTGCCGTCGTTAGGATGCGTTAAACACATTAAATGCCAATCTTCTGCCGTGGGGAGCCAGTGCATTTAAATCATGTAAAAGCAATACAACAGGCACAGGATCTAAGGGACAGGCAGTCTGTAACAGGAACACAGGCGTTATGAGTACTATCGGAACACCGTGCTGTGCCTTACGGTACAACAGGCACAGGATCTAAGGGACAGGCAGTCTGTAACAGGAACACAGGCCTTATGAGTTCTATCGGAACACCGTACTGTGCCTTATGGTACAACAGGCACAGGATCAAAGGGACAGGCAGTCTGTAACAGGAACACAGGCATTATGAGTTCTATCGGAACACCGTGCCGTGCCGTACGGCGGTTACATTACACTGCAGAAGTGAGATTTATTGTACTGAGTGCTGAAACTGTGTGCTGCATGTGATAAGAATGGAGATTCCTGCTCCGTTCGTTGGAAGGTGGGTCACAGGGGGTGGAAACTGATGTTACAGCATGAACACAGTGCGTTACAGTTAACATTACGTGGAAGCGTCTGGACTCGAACCAAACCCACTTGCTATGTAGTTTGTAATATTCTTACTGTCCACATACATTCACAAACGAAATGACAGCCAGCAGTTCCGGTAAGGCACTGCACAGCAGGTGTCAGTAGGTGACACTGTGCAATGCGGTAAGATCGCATTGCTACAGCCGGACGTTAACTGGCTGTCACCGGTGCACTGTGTAGCTTGTGGGACAGAATGCAATTCTACAGTGCTGCCGGCTGTTGCTCACAGAGACACAGTGCCAGTCACGGTTAGCGTCTTGCCGCGCGGCACATTTACTGTACAAACACAAACTGCACAAGAGTGCAACTGGACTGTACTTACAGTAATTACACAGAAGCTGCTGCTGCGTGTTCAGCCGCACAGCAGGGAGAAACTGTCACGCTGATATCTTCTGCAGTGGAGTGTCTCCGGTTGCTTGAAACTACATGCGAGTAATAAATCATATATATAGTGAAACCTATCCATAGATTAGGTCGTTCAAATTCACGCTATTGGCTGAAAGCGCAGTGTCGCAATTTGACATTGACACGGCACAAGTGGATGTTAACAAAGATAACAGAAGCACTGTGCAAATTGGAGTGACGCTTAAGTATTTTCAATATCAAACTCTAATTTGTGTGAAATTCTCTGCAACATACCGACTGTTACATAACTTACTGACAGTGCTGTTAGCTCTTGGCGTTAAGAGAATCGCTATTCTATTCTATACGTTTAATTTATTTCGTTTGCGATGCATTTACTCATGAGCAGAACCCCCATATTTCATATCAGCCAATCCACAACAGTCCCAATTTCAGGTATTGGAGAGACTTTAAACAACCTTCAAGAAATGAAGCATGTAGTTATAATAATTTTATGTATTAAAATGAGTATCAAAATATGACGCTGGCAAACACACTGTATTCAGGACTACGTTGCGTCGTACACAGATACAAACAAATATATTCTCTGAACGAAAAATTCGATACTAAAGCGCTGACGGGGATTGCCGTGCCTGTACCACGCGCCTGCGCAATAAACCTTCTCAGTAGCAGCACCCGGCAGTGTTTACATCCCATGAGGCTCTCTTCACCCTCCCTGTTACACAGCTCCCGTCACAACCGCTCCATTTGTTGAAAACTTGTAACCTTAAGATTTCTGTATTTCCGCCGTACCTACTATACTTATATTTTTTCAATTCAACCTGAGTCGGTAATTAAGACAAGCTGCTGACCAAACCACACAAACAGCCGCCTTAACATTTCTGAGCCACACAAACCGTTACGGCAGCGACATTCCGCAGTGGCACTTGCAGACACACACAGTGCTTTGTTTAATTCATTCGCCGCACCGCCGTGATTGTTGTTGTGTGGGGTTTGGGCAAGAGTTATAAAAGGGTGGGGGTAAGAGAATGCTGAAAAAACTTGCATAAAGAGGGGTTCGTAATTTGTACTGCTCACCAAATAGCACTCGGTTATGTAATACACGAGAATAAGATGGGCAGGCCATGTGGCACGCACGGAGGAGTGGACAAATGCAAGTTGGATTTTAGTAGGTGTAGCCTAGAAGAAAGAGACCATCGGTAAGATCTAAAGGGAGGAGAGAGAATGCGATGGATCATAAAGAAGTACTATTGGAGGGTGTGGAATGGATTGATCTGGCTCAGGATACGCACAGATGACGCGCTGTAATGAGCACGGTAATGACATAACAAATTCCATGAAATTCTGGGAGCGTCTTGACTGGCTTAGGAACTGCTGGCTTCTCAAGAAGGACTGTGCCCCGTGTAGTTAGCTAGCTAGTCAGTCAGTTCAGTTGCTGTGTGTAGTGCCACAGTGTGTCCCCCACACCCAGACAGTGTGGCACCGCGCACAGTACAGTGCAGTGTGCAGGCTATGCCAGGCGGTCCGTGTCCATCGGCACACAGCAGTGCAACTGACTTTGTGCAGTTCTCAGTCGCCATACTGTAATGACGTCAGCTGTAAGCCGGGAGCCTGCACCACGTGAGGCACTCCTGCTGTACAGACGGCAGTCCGGGTGTTTAAATGCAACATCCGTATTCTCGATTTTTTCCGTGGGCTTTCTCAGACCATCCGGAAGGAAGCCAAGACAGCAGTGCTGTGTGACATACACACAGGATGTTGTGCACCTCCAAATCAGTCTTTAACATTTAAGCCAGTTACTGTACAAACTTCCCTGTAGCACACCGTACCAATGCACACGGTGTGTATTTATACCGAACAGCAATCAGCCTGTGAAGCTGCCCACCCCAAACACGTTACCCCTGTCGTCTGCGCCATGTCGCAATTTACCCGTGGAACTCGAGTGCCTTTAGCTTGCACCTAAATGTACATTTTGGGTACTTCCCCCTGCTTCCACGGCACAGATTCACCCGTGTGTTCACAAGCTGTTAAGAGCGCACACCCGGTATAAACGGTTGAGTTTGAATCTGACCTGTCAGTAGCTAAGGCCCGTTCAGTAGCACAGCAGTACACCTACTCTGCAGTATCTCGGCTTCCGTTGAAGGGATTTCGTTGAAACTTCGCATCTTCGACACAACACACGTTTGCTATAAGCACTGTAAGTTGGGTTGCCGTCGGTCAGTATTAAGGGGCACTTTACCTGAACAGAAATGTACCTTCCCGGCTGTATCTCGGCTTCCACGGGAGGGATTTAAATCCAAAGCCACGACTGACATTTCGTATCCGAGCCGCCCTTCCATCCGCCGACAGCGGACTGCTGACTGTAGCCAAGCAGTCTGGATGAAGGGGACTGGAACGGGGTTATCAGGAAGGAAACGATAGGGAAAGGGTGGGGACGAGTTTACTGCAGTGCGGCATGGACTGTACAGCCGGCATGGCGCACACTATATGAACCGTGTAGTGCTGTAAATAGGGGCCGGGGTAGCTCAGTCAGTATAGTGACCAGATTGCACACTGGAAAACTGAAGGGAGTCGGTTCGGTATCAGGAAAGGCAAGAGGTTTTGCACTTGTCCAAAGCATGTAAATTGGATATGGAATTCACGGAGCCACATATTCAAAGAAGAAAGGAGATAAAACGGCCGGGGCGTGAAGCTGACCACCATAAACGATCCAGCGCCAAGATGCAGGATGAGCCGGCTGTAACAGCTTTCCTGTACGTCTTGACGCTGTACGCAGGGACAGTTGTACCGTCACATGCAGTCAATAAGGGAGATGTCAGATACAGCAGTGCATTAAAATAGCCAGCAGTCTGTGTGTGTCACGCTGGGTCTGCAGATGGCATTGCACTGTGCTGCGTCGGGGTTTACTAGTTGAGTCCCGCGGTCCGATTTCAGATAAGGGCTATGTAGGTGTTGCGTCCTGATTTGTTAACCCCCCCCCCAGATAAAGGAATGTACGTGTTGCGTCCCGCGGTCAGTTTAAAGCAGGAGTTTCAACCTGCAGCTCGCTGGCCACATGCGGCCCTCCTAATATATTTGTGCGGCCCCCCCCCCAAAATTTTGAATTTTGAGCGTAAAAGTAATTAAATAACCTAAATAAAATTTATTCGGAAATGTTTTAACATACGTACTAAAATTTTAAAAAATACTTTTTTATAGGAATATATGAAATCTCGGTTAATCTCGTAGTAAATACTGCAAGACTATAGTAGGGAATGTTCACAGGGTGGGGGAATAAGTAAATAAGAATAAAAATAAATAATAAACAATAAATAAATGAATTAATTAAATAAAACTAACCTATGCGTATTTATGTAGGGAAATATCATTGCGCATGTCCTGCAATAATATGCAAACTTTGCTGTGTAAAACATGAATGCGGCCCGCGAAACTTTCTGCCATTAAAATGTGGCCCTTGAGCAAGTAAAGTTTGACGAGCCCTGGTTTAAAGGTATAACAGTTGTGCACCAGGCTGCTGAGGAAGCATCGAATGGCTGTAGTGTGGAATGGGGTAGGGTGTCTTGGTTCGATGTCCTTCTGCGGCGCCGTATAGTGGGTCAAATTAAGCGACAGCTGGCCGAAATTCAAATTCTTCCACTTCCACAAAGTGCCAAATCTACTTGAGGGGCAAAAGAAAGCAGTGTTGTTGCAGATATATCGACGATATAAAAACATCGATATACATTAGTGTGTGAAATGACGATAAATCGATACAACCCTTTTTCGATAATATCGTCGATACCGATATTTTGTGTTCGATATTAAACATGTCGCCAACGAAGCAGAACGAGAGCATCGTGTGGAAAAATTTTCTTAAAAAATTAAAATTTATAGGAAAATGTAAATATTACAAAAAGAAAATAACACCTAGCGGCAACAAAACGAACTTGAAGCCCATTAGGAAAGGTGTAAGTTATCACCGTAGCTTAAAGAAAGCCTCACGATAAAGAAAATCAATGTTAAGAGGCGAAGAAGGAAGTTAAAACAGTAACACGGATACTGGGGACAAAAATATGGAAGTTTAATTTAAAGAGGACAGTGACGTTGTAAGCAATTATAACTTATTACGCAACGTTTAAAAAATTAAGCAAAAAATTCTGAAACCTGAATATTTTAATTTTCGCAAATTTTACACCCTATTCTTACTAAAGTTCCATAGACATGTAGCCTCAATGCGACGGCCAGGAGCCCTAATAATACAAATGGCAGTTCAGTACCTACAGCCAGCACTCCTTCGAATTCATCATTGTGCCTTGCAGCTGACAGAACTTTCAGTCCCAGTTCCATCCGCAGCAGCCCTGCCCAATTGCTGATGGTCCCATAAAATAATGGGGAAAAATTGGAAAAGAGCTCTATGACAAACCAGCAGCAATTGCAAAGCAATATCTAGTAATAACTGCTACGTCAGTGCCGTCCGAACCGCTATTTTCCGAAGAGGAAGTTGTACTGACTAAGCGTAGAAACAGATTAAGTAGCGAAAGGCTTTCAAGGTTAATTTCTCTCAGTTCAGTAGGCGAGGAATGATGGTCCTTCTATTAATATCTGTATAATGTGAAATATAAAGATAAAACAGTTTCAAATATAAAGTGTATACCCATATGTATATTTTCAAAACTGTGTACCCAAGAAATAAACGACTTATGTTGTGACGTGAAAATTTGTTCAAGTGTGCATTGCTTTGAACCTGAAAATTTCTCTTCCTCGGGCCTGGCCAAAAAAAGGCCTTGATAGCAATCAATATGTTGTTGTAAGGCAGCCTAACGTAAGCAAGTTATATGATACCAAATATCGATATATCGTGCTGAAAATATTGCTTGAGTGTCGACCGCCAGCGTATCGCATATAACGATATATCGATATTTGTATAAAATGGCAGGAACACTAAAAGAAAGTTCCCAGGGTAACGCAAACGCATGTTTTATGATAACTGGCCTGGATTTGTTTTCGGTGCAGGCGTACAAATAGAACGTTTTTAGTTGCAGCATTTTGGAAAAGTACTTCGTACACAAACTGTGGTAGTGGTTTTGTTAAATAGTTACACGGCGAAAATTTAACTTATTAAGTGAGCTGATTATGGGGCAGAGTAATAAAATTAAGGTAATGACTGGCAGAGCAGCATGTAACAAGTAAAACAATCCCTGTACAGGCCTGGACAGACCCTCAGAATTGCAGGAGGTTGAGGCTTCCAGATTTCTAGACAATCGGCACATGAAGGTGGTAAGGCTGTCAGCCCTACGCACCGGCCGTCTTTACCGCCCAGGAAATATTCCTGATACTCATTTCTGTTAGAGGCTGAGTCGACCCCAGGGCCATAGTGCGGCCGGAAGGATTATGTCCATGAAAAATTGCAGTGACTGTAGCACGCATTAGTAGCTAATTTTGGTATTACAATAGTAGTAATAATAATAACAAAACAATAAGGTTTGAAGCTATACAACGATGCAGAAAATGAGCTGAATTGGCTCAGATGAATTTTGCAACTCTATGTAAAAAATTGGCATTAAATGTTTTGCAACAAAAAATAACGAAATATAAACTGACATAAAAATGATTTGTTGCGCACGAAATATTCTGTTTTTAATTAGTTTACACATTAATAACGTTGATTTATCTGTACCAGTTTCAGTTTACTTGATAAATAAAACTGTCACCATACAAGTAATTAAGAAACAGTACCCCAGATTGTGTGCCTTTATGAACTGTTGCTAATAACAAGGCTCCATGTTTTTATATCGTCGATATATCAGCGGCAACACTGCTTCCTTTTGCCCCTCAAGTAGATTTAGCATTTTGGGGAAGTGGAAGAATTTGAATTTTGGCCAGCTGTCGCTTAATTTGGCCCACTGTACAGCGCAGCAGGACATCGAACCAAGACACCCTGGACCCGATTCCACACTACAGCCATTCGATGCTTCCTCAGCAGCCTGGTGTACAACTGTTATACCTTTAAACTGACCGCGGGACGCAACTCGTACATTACTGTATCGGTGGCGGAGGGGGGGGGGGGGGGGGGGGTTAACAGCCCCGGACGCAAATCATACATTTTTTTTTACCGCGGGATGCAACTCGTACGTCCCTGTGCAGCGGCACGGTACTGGCACACAGCCGCCATAATTATCGCACTGACAGACACTGCTCAGTGGAGACAAGCAGTTTAGATGGACAGATTTAGTTCTTAAATCCAACTTACACACTTGAGATATGCTATCATTATAAAGCAAACATCAAACGCAACTGGTCTGCAATGTTTACAGACTGTCACGTGACTCAGTTTATCACTTACTGTCTTATCACAAAATTAACGGAAGTTCTGCACAACAGCAGTTTCTAAAGTAAGCTTCGACACTGAAGAGTACCAAAGTACAAACCGTTTCCAATCCAGCCTACAACTAACAACTCCCACTGTCCCCCAACACACACCGCAATGTATCGCTGCCATAACTACCTGCACTCACTGTGCGGTCTGCCTTACAGCAGCCGCTCATGGCATTGCCTGCCCTTACTGGGCTCAAACGTTTGTAATGTTTACAGCAGCCAATCACTGGACCTTATTCCGAGCCAGCTGAGTCCACTACACACCCCATATCTGTCATATGTCCACTTTAATACTGTCCTCATGACTATCTCTAAGTCTTCCTTCATTTGAAATTTTCTATGCCGTTCCACACAACGTACCGTTGCTGTGTGTGATTTCTCCTATCTCCGTGGTGCTGTGCCATGGTTTTGGCGCCATAAAAGATAAATTTTACTTTAGCCAGCTCTGTATCAACTGAGAAGCCAAACTCCCCGTGCACGTGAGGATTAAGCACGTGGCACTATGCTGAAAGTGAGCAAGTCTCATACTTACGAACCTGTAGATGCTTAGGCGACGCCAGTCACTCCGTCCCAACAGCTACACGCTCCGTCCCTCGACGAGTTGTGCTGTACATTCATTCCCTGACACTCCCAGTCTAACCCAAACCCTACTTCCGACAGTTGCACAGTCACATTCCCCCCACTCTGTATCTCAGACACACATCACCACAACACACGCATGTAACTCCAAGCCACATGAACACCGGTTTAGGTCCCTAAAGTATGTGGCGCTAGTGTCGCTACCGCTTCACAAATTCGCGTGTCCGCCATGTTGTTATTACTGACCGCAGGGAACTGAAAATTACGGCGTTGCGGTGACCTTCAAATGCCAGATGTTCACATACCGTGACAGTCGGTCAGCCGGTTCAACAGATGAAGCAGTGGACACGCAGACAGTGCGGCAATGTAACGGGCACAGTGCTGGCTTTGTGGAAAGGAAACCTTTGTACAGTGTGCACTGCTAACACCGCCATGGTGCTGCTGTGTCCTTTTCTGTCTGTCTGTCTGTCTGTCCGTCCGTCCGTCCGTCCGTCCGTCCGCCCGCCCGCCCGCCTGCCTGCCTGCCTGAACGTCTGCCTGCCCGCCCGCCCGCCTGCATGCCTGCCTGCCTGCCTGCCCGCCCGCCTGCCTGCCTGCCCGCCCGCCTGCCTGCCTGCCTGCCTGCCTGCCTGCCTGCCTGCCTGAACGTCTGCCTGCCCGCCCGCCTGCCTGCCTGCCTGCCTGCCTGTCTGCCTGCCTGGCTGCCTGCCTGCCTGCCTGTCTGTCTGCAGCATTTAAACTGCTGAACTACGTGACTGCCAGTTACAAACCCCGGTGTGAACATCACGATGACCTTGGCGGGCACCGCGGAGCCTTGCGCTTAATTTCCTGCACTCAGCAATAACAATGTGGAGGACACGCGAACTTCTGAGGTGTGAGCCACCCCTACATGCAGATACTGATATTCTATACACGGCAGTAAGTCGTGGAGAAATGCGCAACATCTGTTAAGAATGTGACATGGCAAGATGGCGGTAGGATAAATGTTTGGTTAAATTTCTGTTTGTGATGCAAATGGACCACTGGACATGAGCATGTGAAATTGGATACGGATGTAGATTATGTACGTATCTACACATTATACGCAAAGCGTTCTTCTTAAAAGGACAAAATTGAAACTATGCGAATATGCGTGTTGCAGCCAACACGTTTAGTGCTCACAGAACCTGATATGACGTAATGATTGTTTAAAGTATTAAAATATAATAATATTAATAATAGTAAAGCGGGACTACAAATATGTGCAGTAGTAATTTGGGCTACTTTTTCTGTTTTAACAGCTTGATTCTCTTTAATTCAGTTTTTAAGCGCGTTCTGAAAGAAATTGCTAAGATTTCATTTGTCATGTCTCTCCGTCAGCTTGTTTTAGACCGACTCATACGGGGTAGGCTGTCGCAATATTTTCTATTTGCGGTGCTGACACGTTGCTTGTTTTTTGAAAACGCAGAGCAAATAACACTTTACATGAAGACCTAAGGACGTTTATGGTCTGTGGCAATGGCTGATCGTTGTAACTGACACAGACAGTGTTCATCGTAACGCATGAGTTGAGGCTGAAGAACCAGTTGGTCATCGAACGTGCTAGACTGCGAACGGCCAGCAGTTCCGTCATCACCAAGATATAAAGCGTCAAATCTCACTTCTTACGACATATTGTTGATAATTTGTTATAAATCGGCCTATTGCTTAGAAATTGGGACGAATTTAAGTGGAGGTTTGCGTAAGCGGAGAACTGAACTGTGGCTGACAGTTGGTTACATGAAGCTGTGCGTAGACAGAGACCTGAAATCTGACAGACAGTTGGTTACATGAAGCTGTGCGTAGACAGAGACCTGAACTCTGACAGACAGTTGGTTACATGAAGCTGTGAGCAGAGACCTGAACTGTGGCCGACATTTGGTTCTCATTTTGGGCCAGTATTTAAGCCCACAGAGCGCTCTGTCAAGCAGTTTATGGCGAAAACGACGTATCGCTGTAATGTAAATTTCCCTATTCACCAGACACTGCCACTCTAGCCAATAGTGGCACAATTTCTGGGCACCATTTTAGCTAAAGTCATTAAATTTGTGGACTTCTTCCTCTCGTCTGATCTATTGCAATTTTTATAATTAATACAACAATCTGTACCTGTCCAACGGAATTACTTTCAATGCGATGCCTGCCATTAAGCTGTCAGTGTACCGCAGTATGTGCAATGGCATCATCTGGCGAACTGTACAGCCACACCGCTTGTGTTCTACCAACGCTTATCACAGTTCGCACAGCAACAGTTAAGGTGATGCCTGCCAGTGTACCGCAGTACGTGCAATGGCATCATCTGGCGAACTGTACAGCCACACCTCTTGTGTTCTACCAACGCTTATCACAGTTCGCACAGCAACAGTTATCTGTTGACAAGTGTGCAAAACTCAAGAATCATACAGTCCCTGTTATCATTTCATTCGTGTTTGTCTGTGCCACTTGATAGCGTTTGGCAGGGCTGACGTGGTGGCTTGATTGATGGGCACTGAAAGATTACTGACGAACCCAGTCGGTATCTCGACTGTGATAGACGCCATAAAGAGAGCGTTCCTCAAGTTAGAATTATGTACCTTCTAAATATTATAATTAACGTCATAAATTACAAATATCCCAATTTACCTTAACGACACAAATCAAGGATATTTTGTTTTCTATACTCACATCCGAAGATCTCAAATTTTCTTTTGTGGACAACAACATGGAAAAATTAAAAATGCCCTAAACGTAAACCTACTCTGTAGACAGAATTACATGTGTAAAACCTAAGCCAGTCACACCCAGCACTGTCCTTATGCAACACACACACTTGCTACAGCTGTACTGCCGTCGGACGAAGAACCTCTGGAAGTCCTATTTGTGACGGCTGTTGGACCTGCTGTCGGTGTCTGCTGAATTCCATCTACTGGAGAAAAATGATGAAATTTTGAGCCCATTCCTGAGTCTCAGGAAGAAGCATAAATCGCACGGAGCGACATCTGGAGAATGAGGCGTGTTTGTTGCAGCTAGAACTTGTTTCATGACGAAAAGCTGCCGCACTGCAACGGGGGTGACAGACGTAATTTTAGGGTGCGTGGTCAGACTATTGCGCAGTTTGAACGAGCAACGCGTACTGAAACTGAACATGAAATTGCAAATTTGTTGTAATAATATTAAAATGTTTTTACGAAAAATATTACCCCGCTTGTTATTACAATTTTCGAAGGGTTAACCTGTTGAGGAACATAGGATTTTAACAAGAATTAATACACCAAAATTCTGATCAAACTTTACGCATGCGCGTGGATGAACGACGCGCTCTTCATGGTGGAACTTGGGCTAGGATTGTATCTGCATATTTACCACAGCTCACGTCTCAGCGGACCGCAGACAGAACACTGGTTGCGTCTTTCTAAAAAAAAATATGTATATTCTGAACTACACTAATCAACACACTCATCAACAACCACTCATTCATCGAGTAGTCTGTGTTACGACAGGTCCTTTACCGTTGCAATGCGAGTTCTGCACACAGTGCGATCTAGTGCTTCCTCTTTCAATTTACAATATCCTCATGTTTCCTTAAGGTCATTCAGTAGCTGCTTAAGTCTTCTTCCTCGCCTTCCCGTCACTTCTATCCTTCCCTCTATCTTTCCTTCAAAAACATGTTTCAGAAGGCAGTTCCTACGCAAGATGTGACCAATCCAGTTAGCCTTCCTTCTTTTTACTGTATGTAGGATATTCCTCTCCTCCTGGACTCTGTGTAATGCTTCTTCAGTAAGGATATAGATTTTAAAATTACATGATTTCGAGTGGCGTTTACCACGTCTTGGGGACCTAACAACTAGGAAGGCTGATTTTATATGTTTACCAAAACCCATCCCGTTTCTTCTAATTTAAACTAATTTTCGAAAAAATAATTACTAGTTATCTTCCTTCGTGCTTTAAGAGTAATGGAGGCACCGCACACCACTCACCTGGTATGAACAAGAAAATTGGACCTATGAAGTTCATTTTTGGTTCTTCAACACAGCACTCGGTTTGTGCGTCTGGCGTGAATAAAGATGAGAAACAAAGACCCTCGCATCGGTCTCACAGGCCGGTAAGCGCGCTCGCAAAGCTACTGGCTCGGCGCCTCTTAACCCACTTAAGAACAGCGTATGCAGGTGTAACAGAGTGTTGTTTTTACCAAGCGGAAGCAACACGATAGAGCCTTCCTGCTGTTAAGACGTGTAACTTACTCACTTTGACTTACCTCAAACTTAAAATAAAAAATTACCGTTAACACTCCAACATAAGATTTTGAAAAATAATTTGGCTATTTACAACAGAACTATACAAAACAGTACAACAGCTATGATGCTACATCGTAGAAGACGGTATTCTTCATAACAGCCTCAAATTTCACAAGTGTGCCTATACAGCAGCTGAGTTCAGTGCCACAGGTTTATTGCTTCTGATGGAACTGGGAGAAACCGCAACAAAATGTCGAGTCCGTCTTTCTTTAGAACAGCCCTTCCCACTACTGGCAGACAAAGCCCTTTGCCAAGTGAACACTGGAAAGTACAGTGGAGACCTTGTTGTGGTTGACGTTGCTGGTTCATTTTCTTTCCATGGCGCAACAGCCCCTAGTGGGTCAGGGCCTCTTCAGCATCGGGGCTTCACGATCACACTCAGTTATACACACCACACTTGGTATGACTCCTCTGGACGGGGGATCGGCCCGTCGCAGAGACCTCTACCTGACAACGCAAACACTCACAAGAGACAAACATCCATGCCCCCGGTGGGATTGGAACCCGCAAGCCCAGCAAGTGCTCGGCCGCAGACTCACGCCTTAGACCGCGCGGCCACTGGGATCGGCGTTCATATGATTCCTCTTCATACTACGCTAATCCACTTGATTATGTGCCGGTAGGCTACTTGCTGTTGATGTAAGACACTGACTGACTCCATGGAGCAGAGTACTCCCTGAGAACCTAACGGTCCCTCAGCTGGTCAAGAAATTCCGCACATTTTATCGAACCGGAAGGTTCATTACCGCATTCACAATATCCCGCCACCTGTCCCTATCCTGAACCAGATCAATCTAGTCCATACCTCCCCATCCCACTTCTTCAAGATCCATTTTAATATTATCCTCCAAATTACACCTAGGCCTTCCAAGTAGGCTCTTTCCCTCGGGTTCCCCACTAAAACACTGTGTGCACCTCTCCCGTCTTTCACACGTGCTACGTGCCCGGCCCATCTCGTTCTTCTACATTTGATCACCCAAATAATATTTGGTGATGAGTACAGGTCATTAAGTTCCTCGTTATGTAGTCTTCTCCACTCCCCTGTCTCCTCGTGCTTCTCAGGCCCAAATATCCTCCTCAGCACCTTATTCTCGAACACCCTCAGCGTGTATTCATCCATCAATGTGAGAGACCGAGTTTCACACCCATACAAAACAACAGGCAAAATTGTAGTTCTGTATGCCTTAATTTTTATATTTTTGGAAGGGAAACTGGAAGACAACATTTACTGGGAAAACGGAGATGAAGCAACAATTTTACATTAACAACTCTGAAGTTGTTGAACAACACGATTGGTGTTTGTGATTGTTGCGTGATATTTAGAAGGTTTAATGTCAAATTCTTGGTTCTTAGAGCGACCAATCAGAGTTTTCCGTGCTAACTGCTTTCGCCCTCTAAACAAATGTTAGGCTGTTGTGCTGAATGAGACAGTTTTATTCCACATCCTTCTCAGTTCGTTATTCGGAGTATTCTCATTCAGTAGATTATGAACTCTGAATTTGGAAAGCCGTTATTAACACTCAGTGAATCTGGAAATTCTTGGAATTTACTTTTAGATGAAATGAAGATGAGTTTCTGCCATCTTATACTAAGTTTGTAATTCAATTCTGTATATATATTTTTTGGAGAAGGACTGTTGTCTTAAGTAAATCCTGAATTTGGTAAGGTAAGACAAAAACCCACCTTTCATTTGCCATCAGCATTGGGAACGAATACGCAAATGGGCAAAACAAATGGAAGCCATGATGACTAACTCTGTACGCTGTGCGCTGTTCACGGAAGGCAATGTTGGTCTGTGCAATGGACACTGTGCATGTACATTTCACAGTCTGTAGGTGTGTATACATAGTGTGCAGTAACACAGCGTGGGGCAAACATGAATATGGAAAAATATAAAAAATAATTAATGTATATTCTGACTACCAGGTACAAAATATTGTGCAATATAAAGATAATACTTCCATAAACATATTTCTAATTGCAATTTTAAATGATTTATATCATATTTTTAATATAAGTTTAAACTTGAGCAATCATTGGATATTTAAAACACAAAAGACGAAATATTACAAAGATTTGTAAAAAATGACGTGTACAAGCCATAATGATAACACAGCAGTATAATACAGTTGCCCTGCTCCCTACAGTTTAATTACATAATTGTTATTAAATAAACAGAACACAGTGCACTGTGCACGTGTATGTGATACATCTGTCCTGTGGCTTGTTTTTGTATTTCAGGCAGGACAAAACATTCCATACCCTACTACACAATCAGCATATAGACACATAAACGAACTATTTTACAAATTGGGCTCAAAATACACTCTTCAGTAAGTGCCAAAAGGTCTGAAATGGGCTTATTTAGTGCTGTGTGGGACTGTAATTAAGTGTGTGTTCTCCACACTCTTGCACATCAAATTGAGGAAGTAGATTTTTTTACAGAATAAACAGTACATGAATTCAGCCCAAGGGATAATAAAGCTTCTTGTACACGACCCACAGTACAGCTAACAGTACCCGTTACAGTAACTGTTAATTCCGTGCATGTAGCAGACTTCTGATTCAACATTCACAGACTGTTACTCCAAAAAACAGCAGCTTGTCCCTTACTAACAACTGTACACAGTGTACTGTTGCTGCTGACAGTGCTGCCATCTCTACAGCACAATTGCTAACTACACAGAATAATATAAATCGGCACATTTTATACAGCCATTAATATACAAATATTTACAAACGATTTGTGCAATAGCATGTCAATTGTCAACAGTGTGTGTCGTTACACACAGTGCGAAATCAACACAACAAACCTGCCCTACACTTAACACACTTTATCATGAGCAGCAGTAAGTGTGTACAGCATCTGTTTGTACCAAGGAGCATCAAAAGCTACATTTAAACTACAGACTATTTACAGTCTATTGGCAGCCAGCATTCCCATCGCGGTGGCTGAATCACCAACTGACACACAGCAGGACAGTTGGGTCGCCATCCGGTGGGCGCAAGCTGTGTGTGCTGCTGTGGCGTGGGACAGGCACTGCGATACGGGCAACACCTGCTGTTTTGGTTCAGGGGGGTCACCGGGATATTTGTCGAGTTGCTGCTTGTAGGTTTGTCGGGAAATTTCAAATGATCACTCTGGGGTACCCAGGGAGGCTGTTTTTGTTTGTGCTGTCACCTGTTGCTGGTAATTTCCCAGCTACAAGCATCCATCGGCCCATCCGGTATCTAAAATCGTACTCATGGCAGACAAGTGATACCCTCTTTCGCCGTCACTAACACACATCTTTGTATTTGCGTTAACTGAAGTCACACCGGCTGCAAATTCTCAAAATTCTACTGAAACTGAAAGGCTGATTGTTTGAAAACCAGCGTGCATGGTTGGCATAGCCCCCAGCTTCGTGCTGGCGCTAACACCAACTCAGGAGCACGCAGCAAAAACTACTTGCGTTTATACGCAAAAGTACTTCTTTATTCGGGGAGACAAAGAATAGAAAGACCACGAGACACTGTGGAAATATGAAACCCGCACAGAGCGTTACAGAAGTCGATATCCGTGAGCAGCACTCAGAAAACTGTAGCACACAAAGCTTTAACTGAAAATAACAGTCCACTGTACTGCTTCTTGACGAGTTCCGCAGGGTGTTTTGTACAACTTTTTAATGACTTTTAATGAGTTTTTAATGATTTCCACAGTTCACACACTGTAAACATCCAAACCTATGTAAAAGGAGAGGCCTCTACCTTAGCACTTTACTTGTGTTTCGCATGACGATGGCCGCCTGCAGGAAGAAACATGTTGTAGTATAAGATAAATACTAAGGAAAAGTGGTTGTATTTGACTGTGTGGGGTTGAAACGGTGATTTAACGCCTAGCTTGGTTTCATATTTTCATAAACACTTCTCAGTTTTCAGCTTTCAACCTCTATGAGAGTCTCGTGCATTCATTTTCGTTAACAAACTCGAACCGCGGCTTTTCCGTCTTTATTTCTCGCAAGAAAGAATATTTTTGCTTTACTGTCGCTCCTCAAGGCCACTCATAAAATTTCTCTCATACTTCTGTGTTTGTCACCATTGCTGCCAACTGCCAGGCGGATTCTTTCTTATTGTCTTTGGCAAATAACAATTTATCTTTCTGCTCCTCTGCTGTTAGGATCTCTTTACGGCACGTCCACAGTTTCCGTAATGTATCTGCATTGTCTCGCAATGATGCGTAATTCCAGGCTGTTTGTCCCCAGTTATCTTTGGCTACTAACAATTTGTTATTTAATTCCCCTGCTGTTAGTGTCTCTTTACCCCACTCCCACAGCTTCTGTAATACCTCTACGTTACCCCGCAATGAAGCGAAATGCCAGGCGGTTTGTCCCCAGTGATCTTTGGCAAATAAGAGTTTATTGTTTAAATCCTGTCCAGTTCTTATCCCTTTACCACACTCCCACATTTTCTGTAACACTTCTAGGTTGCCGTTCTTTGCTGCCAAGTGCCAGGCGCTTCGTCCCGTATTGTCTTTTGCTAATAACAATTTACTGTTCAACTCCTCTCCTGTCAGTTTCTCTTTGCCCCACTCCCAAAGGTTCTGTAATATTTCTGGGTTGCCGTTCTTTGCTGCCAAATGCCAGGCGGTTCGTTCCTTATTGTCTTTGGCTACAAATAATTTGTCATATAAGTCCTCTGCTGTTAGTGTCTCTTTACCCCACTTCCACAGTTTCTGTAATACCTCTACGTAGCCCCTAAGTGAAGCGTAATGCCAGGCTGTTTGTCCCCAATTGTCTCTGTTCAATAACAATTCCTTAACCAACTCGACTTTTGTTAGTTTCTCGTTGGCACACTCCCATAACTTCTCTAATGCCGCTGTGTGGCCTCCCATAGCTGCAAGGTGCCAGGCTGTGTATCTGTCGTTATCTTGTGCTAGTAACATCTCATGTACAGTGTCTGTGTGCCCTCCAGCTAGCACGCTTTCCAATAAAAAGCCACTAATGTTGGCATTACCTTCGCGCGCTGCCTGATGTAATATCAGCGCACCATCCCTACGAAAGACACTTATCCGATTTCCGTACTGTTTTAACACCTCCTTTGATGGCTTAGCCGATGGCAACAATCCGTCTATAAAACCTCTAACCACCCGATAGTCATCTTCCACAAATATTTTGTGTAATAAAAGATCCTGCACTTGTTGGGAAGTGCTCGAAATTTTGGTCAGTTGGTTTACCAAAAACTCCGCAACATAATACTCGGCAAAGGTGAGTTGGATAAAGTGCAGTTTACCGTCATGGCTTACTTGCACCATCCCAGCCCTGATTAATTCTTCTTCTGAAGACGTACATTGGCTATTAATTTGAAGAAGGGCCACTTGTTCCTCACCAAACAACGTCTTCAAGGCTAGCATCTGATGATCATCTGTGACTTTTTTAAGATATTGTCTTTGTGCCAGTTGTGCACCCACATTTGTCCCCGAGATTTTAAACGTTTCCTCAACACAGATGCCTTTCTTTCTCTCCATAAAACTTCTGTGTAACCCAAGCATGTCTTGCTTGAACCGTAACTCCGACATCGATGCAGCTGTCTCATAAAATGTTTTAACGTCTTCATCAAATGCCTCCGCCAACATGCGGCATTGTAATGGGATGCCGATGAACTCTTTGTCATTATAACGGACTGATTGGGCTATTTGCATAATTAAATGTTTAGCGTATATTTCTAATTGCACTTTCTTCTCCTCTTTCTTCATCATCTCAGTAAAACAGTCTTTTCGACTCCAAAATTTTGTCAAAAAGTCGACTTGATTTTCTTCAGAAAATGGTTCCAGTGTGTAGGAGAGCTGTTGTAGCTCATCTTCCAGTTCCTCTCTCAGATGTGGTCGGGTGGTGACCCACAGCTGTTCTACCGCCGTCTGCCTTAGAGCTTGCAGTAAATCAATGACAGTCTCTTTATAGCTCGGACTGATTTTATCAAAAGCATCCAGCATTATAACTGCATTTAACTTTTGCTTTTGTCCACAACTCTGTTTAAATAATTCAATTTCTAAATCAGATTCAAGCTTCAGCATTTTCTCCGATAAAAATTGAATCGCTTTCTCTTTATCAATCTCTTCTCCTTGCAGTGCGTCCAGTGCATCTGTGTGGTCATTTAAGTCAATTCTCACCACCCATTTGGCAGGGAACTTTTGTTTGATTTGCTTAGACAGATGTGTTAGTACGGTGGATTTACCCATCCCTGCTGTATCAGAAATCAGCATCACTCTCTGGTGCTTTGCTTGCTCCAACATCTTGTCCAAATCACCAGGTGTGTATGTGTGCCCACTGCGGGTATCAATATATTTACGCAGTGCTTCAAAGCTTCCTTGCGATTGCTGCCACACGAGTCTTCCTGACTTGTCTGTCTCCAGCCAATGCACATTGCTTTTTGGATTCAGCTGACAGAGTTGTTTGAACTCTTCTTCACTGCTAGCCAGTAAATGAGGAAACTTTTTTTCTCTGTTGTCATTTAAAATGTCCTGTTTAATGTTAACTTGGTGATGAAAGGTTCTATCAATGTAGTATCTTTCATCGTAAAAGTCACATTTCGAATACGCCACTGGTTCTTCGCCAATCTTAACAAGTTTTTTATCCAAGAAGTCAGCAAGGGGTAACAAATTTGTCACTCGTGATTCAGCAGGTATCAGTTGATTTAAGGCAATTTCACTACCTTGAAAATTGACTACATTTTCAAGTAATTTTTCCTGTGAACTTTGAGTTAAATCGGTCCAAGTTAACTTTTCATCTCTTGTAACAAATCTATTACTGAGTGTTTCTTTAGCTACATCTTCCAGGAAAGTAACGGTGCCATCTTCCGACTGCGTGGTCAAAATAATTTTGACAGATTGCTTCTGTCTCACAGTCTTAAACAGACTTCCGAATTTTTGCTTGGTTTCATCATCGGACAGTTGATTAAAGTTAACTGTTAAAGTTAACTGTTCCTGACTGAGTGTCTCTCTAGCTATATTTTGCAGAAAAGCAATGGTGTCATTTTGCGACTGCGTGGCCAAAATCATTTTTATGGACGACTTCTGCATGAGAGTATTAAATAGACTTCCCAATATGTGTTCAGTTTTATCAATACACAGTTGACTGCTCTCGCACGACATCATTAACAGATGTGGTGTTTCTGTTGATTCCATTAATGCATTCAAATCCACCATTTCATTGACAAGCAACAAGTGCTCTAACGTCAGTACAGTATAGTGACCTTCACTGCGGAAATCGGACAAGGAGGGTGTCTTTTGCAGCACCTGATAAACCTTGATTAGCCCTGTCCATGCATCCCCATCAACCATCCGTAAATGCAGTACTTTTTGTTCATCACTGTTCAGAAAATCTCTTAAACTCAGTGCATCAGGCTTAAATTCCAGTTGGCTTTGGTGAAACATTTCGAGGTAACGCCTGGTTCCAATCTGATAAACGTTGTTTCTAATCTCGTGTGGTGACAAAGCACACTTTGTGTTCTCTTTTATCTGCGGGAAAAGTTGAAGCAACCTCTTCACGTAGGGTATCAGTGTCTGTAATGCACTGGCATCAGTACAGCGAATTGTTTCGTTTTCAATCTCGAAGCTTTGTAAATTTTTTTCTGCTTCTTCTTGGGCCTCTTTATTTCCGACTGCAGAAAACATTTCTTTAGGCCTAAAGAATTCAGGTAACTGACACAGCTGGCGATATTCCTCCAAAAACTGCCTTTCTTCCTGACTAAATATGCTTATACTAGTCATCCGCTTGTCATATTTTTTAGTTTGGTAACGAATTGGGTAGCAACTTTTGCGTAGGTACTCTTCGTCTGTTATCTCTGTGTGGTAATTATCTAAATGCTTGGCCCATTTAAAGAAACGTTTGTATTCTTTACCGCGTGATAAGCCGGTACTGTCGGGCCAATCGATAACCACTAAGACTTTTTTCTGTCCCTGTTCTTCATTTTTTTTATCTTTACCTTTTCCATCTTCACTTTTTTCACCTTTACCTTTTCCATCTTCACCTTTTTCATCTTTACATTTTCCATCTTCACCTTTTTCATCTTTACCTTTTCCATCTTCACCTTTTTCATCTTTAACTTTTCCATCTTCACCTTTTCCATCTTCACCTTTCTCATCTTTATCTTTTCCATCTTTACCTTGTTCATCTTCAGCTACTTGCCGTGCTTCACGTTCAAAGGCTTTCACGATTCTCTGCATACTATGTGCCGCAATGTTATACAATGCAGTGTATTTTTCCCACCAAGCCATATCAGACAAATCGCTAAAGACGCGATATACCGTCCCTACATGTGCGTTACAAGTGTTAACACGATTTGGAGCAGACAGATAACTGGTGATATCTAAGTGCTCTGGGTCAATTGAACGGCCTTTCACCCGTACATCAAATTCGCCAGCCATTTGTGACAACATATCTTTGCAACCTGGGCTGTCAAAAACTACTGTGTGGGGATGATAACTCTGTGGGACATTGTTACTTTTAAGGAAAGTATTTTCTTCTGTCTTCAGGTATTCAGTGGTAAAGGTGGTGATTTGCGCTAACCAACCCCCTAAAGAATGTCCGGTGAAGAACACTTGAAAATTTGTCCCCTTTTCCTTAGTAACTTCTCGCAGCACTTCAACAACCTTATGTGCAAATGTGCTGGCAGAGTCCATTTGTCGAACATACTTATTATACAGCACGCCCTTTAAGTCTGTCCACAATGGTCCCCATCTTTTCGGAATTGTGCCTCGATGAGCAATCACAACCTGCTGATGCTCAGGGTGCCAAAAGGCTGCTCCAAAATAGCCGTTGCTCATTCCAGTATTAGACGCTGTTGTCAGTAACTTCCAGCCGTCAGGTAACTTTAACCGTGTCTCATACTGAGCGTCAGTCTCGCGTCTTTTGTAGTCTGTGTATGCCTTGGAAGCGAACTGAGCCAGCACGTAGGGAGTGGGAAAAGCGGGCGTTGCTGTGAGTTGGCTTAGGGCGGTTATATTTTTGTCTTTGAAGAAAACATCGATTCTTTGCTTGAATTTCTCGTGGCTCAATTTTAACTTTTTATCTATATTTAATTCTCCAGAGAATGGAGGCAAAACACTATTATGAACTGGATCCTCGGTTTCCGAATGTAAATTTTCTCTCCCCTTTTGTTTTGAAACGAAAGATTTTAAGGCAGACATTATGACGCCTGAGCTGTAGACACTGTGAGCTTGATCACTTGCTGTGATAAAGTATAATACTAACCCTTTAAAGACGAAGCATATCTGTTTTATATAAGGACTCAGTGCGTACCGCGCTGTAAACACTCTCCACTTCGGTTATAAAAACCAATCTCTTAATGTTTTACAAGGCAAAAGTTGCTGTTTGTTCTGAGATCCGTACAAAACACATAAACGCAATGTGGGCACCACGTAGAATTTTTTAATGTTAAACCTGTTGGTATGTAAAGTTACCGCTAGGCTTAAAACGTTAACTCATCTGACACCCTTACCACAGACACCTGCCCAACAGCCAGACCACAATTATAGATACTGTTCAAGGCACTGAAGATAATAATCATCAGTGAGGGGATTGCAGGAACTTCCTGTGCAACTTCAGGAAGTGAAAAAACTTGTTTTCTACACTCTCTCCGATATTTGCAGTTCTCCTTCTGGCATTCTGCTGTGGTGTAGAATGCCCTGGGTCTGGGCATTATGACGCCTTAGCCTTGGCACTGGGAGCTTAATACTAGGTTATGGTAAATACAATATTTTTACTCATGCAAATATTGAAAGCCTGTGTAAGGGAGTGTCAGAAGCTCCTGTGGCAAATTAAAGATTAGTTGCACTTATATCAGCTTATGTAGTAGAGTTAAATATGAAGTAATGAAACCACATTCTTTAAACCACTATGATAAGTAACAAAAATGGCAAGGAATTTAACTGATCTGACACCCTTATCACTGATACCTGTCCAACAGCCAAAAGTCAGATACTGCTTAAGACACCAATCTTCGGTGAACAGGCTGCAGGAACTTCCTGTGCAATATCAGGCAGTGAAGACACGTGTTGCCCACTCTCACTCCGATGTTGCAGTGCTCCTCGCGGGCATTCTGGTACAGTGTAGAATATCCTGTGTCGGTCTACAGCATCATGCCATTCTGCAAACATTTAATGGTGTTGAAATTGTGGCAGCAAGTTTCTACCAAACGTCAGTAAGCTTTTCCAACACCAGCACAGTGCAGTACCCAATAAACTTACATGCAATATGAAATGCCAACAGTCCCAGCTGTCGTGATATCCGAGGTGCTGCTTCCTCAGCCCAACATCATGGCAGCCTGTGTTCACAGCCACAGCAGTCTCTTCTCTGATGTCTCTCCAGGCCTGCCAACACACAACAACCACAATGTCACACAATTTACAGGGTGCACATTACGGCCATTTCCTGCTGACCGCTCAGACTCCTGCCCACAGTGTCCAACTGTCAATATACAGCAGTACAGTTTAATGTCTTACTGCCTCACCGCAAGGTGGTGATAGCATTATTCAAGTCAGTAAAAAATTGTGAATATTGAGTTGCAGCAGAATAAAATGCGAGGTACAGATTTAGGTAGGTTGCCTACCTTGAAATATTTTATTGAGAATAGTAACACAAATAATAAAATGTGTGAAAATTTGTCACTTTCTTGTCTGAAATTGATAACTATTTCACGGATGTGGGATTAGGAAATTTTGACCGGATAAATGTACATTCAGTGCTAAAGTGACAACTGGTGCCCACAGTACTGTGGAGATACGTTACATTGTTATGTGTCCTGACACTTACTTCAAAAAATCCAACAAATACGTATTCCTTAATTATGGAACACTGTGCGAACTAATTACAAAGATTAAGGGAGCAAAGTTTTGAAGACACTGACACACTTTGCTACTTCATATTTGTGAGAAGTGCGGAGTATTTTTAATTTTGTTAATAAGAGCAAATATCGGTGAAAAAGAAATGTAAAAAAGAGAACTGAGAATTAATTTCTTCGCAATGAAAAAATCATAGGAATTAAGGAAAAGTAAAGAAAGGCATCTTTCTCTTTAAAAATATAATTTCAAATTTGAACGTCCTGTTCACTTACAATGAAAAGTCTTACTTGTGTACGATGTGGATGCTGCCCTTGTTTCATTTCGTACGCAGATCAAAATTAGATAAATTGAACTGGACATTTATGGCTTGCACAACAGTACTCAGTAACGTTGTATATCGGGCGTGGAGCCAGCAGCACAAGTTCACCGACCATTTCAGTGTGTCGCGTTATTACACAGTGTGAGAACACCGGCTGTATGGCAGCAGAACGTGACGGTACGTGTGACTGTGGTAAGGTAATATTTATATGGTAACATGACCGGACTGTAGCTGTGTGTTTGCTGTCGGTAACTGAGGGACCGCGTAAACTGCGGTACGGAGACACACTGTAATTATACCGGCATATTGTGTGTACGGAATGCTGTTGGTAGGTCTGCAGTTACAGACATGGCGACGGCACGGAATGTTGAGGTTATGTCCGACATATATAACGTACGGAGACACACTGTAATTATACCGGCATATTGTGTGTACGGAATGCTGTTGGTACGTCTACAGTTACAGACATGGCGACCACACGGAATGTTGAGGTTATGTCCGACATATTTAACGTACGGAGACACACTGTAATTATACCGGCATATTGTGTGTACGGAATGCTGTTGGTACGTCTGCAGTTACAGACATGGCGACCACACGGAATGTTGAGGTTATGTCCGACATATTTAACGTAAGCACATTGTGTTTCTAAATACACAGTTGTTAAGAGGACGAAAAGAGAGCTGTACTGCTACAACTGTCAGTGAAGCTAATAGAGTAGTACAATACTAATAATAATCATGTAGTAACATTAACAATTTTAGCAACTGAAATACACGTCTGTATATCTGTACAGGTACTCGAAGCTGTTTGCCCGTTCTGAAAGTACTGCGGGCTGTACCCACAGACGCGGTACTGCACGTGTGTAGGTTATGTCTGCAGCAGTCTGTAGCTACGGTATCGAGACGTACTGCTCTAACAGCTTCATGTTTCACTTAATGTCTCATGCGCGATAAATACGGGTGCAGCAAGCAACGGTTCTGCTAACGTCACATGACTGAATGTGAAGTTATCGAAGATGGAGAGACGTTTCATTGTTTGAGTTTTGACGTACTTATTTCTGTTTGACATTGTTTTCCTCTATGACGATGATGATGGCGACGATGATGATGATGACGATGATGTTTCTTATTATTCATATAACAATACTAGTTAATCTGACATTGTGACCATGATGTATACTGACATTACGTTCTGTGACGTCACGCAGTATGGTAGAGGGACAAGGAAATTTGTCAGCTACTTAAAGAAACGAAGTCTGATTCCACCGTTTGCTGTTTTTGTGCCTGTTACATGCGGAATAGATCGAAACGTGGCGTTGGTAGCAGAACTGATAGCGCGTACGTTGCTGTTAAATGGCTGTTGGTCCTGCAGGTGTGTGACTGAGTGTTGTTGGTTTTTTACAGGATATCAAACCAGCATTTCTCTTCGTAACTATAAATAGAGATCATTTATATTTACTGCAGTAATTTTGTTTCTAGCAAAGAATATAAAACCTCAGGGTAGCCCTCACCCCTAGCCACCTGCATAAAGACATTTACCGGGATCCACACAAGGCACTTCCGCCCACTGTCCATCCTTATATCCCGGTGCCAGGCTAGTGTTAGCCGATCCGGTTTATCACCGGCCATAGGAATGTCAGTACAGTAGGACCGGTTGGTGTGAGCAAAGTGTCGGCGGTGGTTTTACCGAGCGGTACGTAAGGGACGGGAGGCAGCAGCATACAGGTGAAGGTGCGAACGGGAACGCCTTTAGGTGAAACACAGTGCAGCTACGGGTTGAGAGTTGCTGCAGGTGTGAATCGTCGGCGGTCCACATCCCTTGGTTGGGGAGCTGTGACACAGTACAACGTGTAACATTGGGCAGTCATCTTTTCATTCAGGCACTCCACTGACCGCTAACCGTGCCGTTACATGGATGGGGACGCGTGTCACTGGGTGCGTTATGTTATTGGCGTTTCAGGAAAGAAGCGTGGTGCTGTTGCAGAGATAGGGGAAAGCACAACACTTTAGGAAATGTAGCATCTTTGTTGGATAAGGCAGAAACTGTTTAAAAATTCCTGTCGCGCTTAGGTAAAGCAATCCCATCACAGGCTTAGACAAGCCTAGAGGACTGCAGGAGGTTGATGACCCTAGATTTCAAGATATTCGGTACTTGAATGTGGTAAGGGTGTCAGTCATACGCACCGGCCGCCTTTACCCCCAGGAATATTCCTGGTACTCATTTCTGTTAGAGGCTGAGTCGACCCCAGGGCTATAGTGCGGCCGCAAGAATTACGAAAATGAAAAATGTTCTGCAGGGAGCAGCCATTGCATTTAAATTGCGTAAAGTCAACACAACAAGCGCAAGATCTAAGGGACAGGCAGTCTGTAACAGGAACACAGGCGTTATGAGTTTTATCGGAACACCGTGCTGTGCCTTACGGTACAACAGGCACAGGATCTAAGGGACAGGCAGTCTGTAACAAGAACACAGGCGTTATGAGTTCTATCGGAACACCGTGCTATGCCTTACGGTACAACAGGCACAGGATCTAAGGGACAGGCAGTCTGTAACAGGAACACAGGCTGTTTGAGTTCTATCGGAACACCGTGCTGTGCCTTACGGTACAACAGGCACAGGATCTAAGGGACAGGCAGTCTGTAACAGGAACACAGGCGTTATGAATTCTATCGGAACACCGTGCTTTGTCTTACGGCGGTTACATTACACTGCAGAAGTGAGATTTATTGTACTGAGCGCTGAAACTGAGTAGTGGATGTGATAAGGATGGAGATCCGTGCTGCTTTAGTTGGAAGGCAGGTCACAGCAAGTGGAAACTGACGTTACAGCATGAACACAGTGCGGTACAGTTAACATTATGTGGAAGCGTCTGGACTCGAACCAAAACCACTTGCTGTGCAATGTATAATATTCTTACTGCCCTCATACATTTACAAACGAAATGACAGCCAGCCGCTCCGTTAAGGGACTGCTGAAAGTCTGAGTTCACAAGACGTAGGGAAATGCATGCATAGCGTAAGGGTTCATGTGCGTTCGGTCATTTTAATGAACAAGGTCTAAAGACCTACTTACGGAAGGAAATTGGGCTGAAAACATGCGTTTATTTTTCGTGAAACTAATGTGCCAAATGTTTTTGTTCCGCCGAACATTTAGCAACTGACACTCGAGATATCAACAAAATGCATGTGGGTCTGCACGGAAAGCGTCCCCTTGTGAAGTCAGATTTTAACCGAAAAGGGAATCAGTCGAGGGATTTTAGTAAAACTACGTAACACCTAGTTCAGCAGTTCTGCAGTTGTTACCTGGGGACGGATGGACGGACAGACAGGACTGCAGGAACCAAAAGACGCACTTCTGTAGCTGTCTTTCGCGAACTCACCCACACAGTGACACAGTGAATGCAGGCGTACAGTGCTGCCGATTGCTGCTCACAGAGACACAGTGCCAGTCACGGTTAGCATCTTACCGCGCGGCACAGTTGCTGTACAAACACAAACTGTACAAGTGTGCAACTGAACTGTACTTACAGTAATTACACGGAAGCTGCTGCTGCGTGTTCAGCTGCACAACAGGGAGAAACTCTCACGCTGATGTCTTCTGCAGTGGAGTGCAGCCGGTTGCTTGAAATTACATGCGAGTATGCAGTCAATCATACGCAGAGATTAGATCGTTCAAATTCACGCTATTGGCTGAAAGCGCAGTGTCGCTATGTCACGTTGCTACGGCACAAGTGGATGTTACAAAGATAACTGACACACTGTGCAAACTGCTGCCTTGCCCTGCATTCCTCGTTTTACCGTTTCCCCACCACAATTGCCCCATTTCTTAAAAAGCCGACAGTGCAGGCAGATACATTTTATTTGTAACAGTTCAGTTTTCCACTCTTCAATATAAACCTGCATCGAAAATTAAGAGAAATTTCTTGCCAAACGCCGACAAATATTCGCGTTAAGATCTGTGACCTACACGCATAATCCTGTTGCATGTTGACACACTACAAAACGGCACACCGTAACGGGACTCACAGACACAGTGTTTTGTTTAATTTGGGCGCCGTATCGCCATGCCTGTTGTAGTGTGGGTTGTTGGGGAAAAGTTTGACACTAAGTGGGATGAAGCAAGGGAAGGTTTGCGAAAAGTACATCACGAGGAGCTTGATGGTTTGTACTGCTCACCAAATATTATTCGGATGATGAAATGAAGGTGAATATGATGGGCGGACCGTGTAGCACGAACAGATGATTGGGTTAATACAGACAGCGTTTTGGTAGGTAAAGGCTAAAAGAAAGATGCCACTTTGAATTACTACACGCAGATGGGAGGAAAATATTTAAATAGAGTCTGAATAAATTGGATGGGAGGGTGTGGCTTGGATTGATCTGGCAGGGATAAGGGCATATGGCGGGGTGCAGTTAGCACGGTAATGACATATCGTGCTCCAACAAATAGTGGGAGCGTGCTGACTGTCTTAGGAACCGTTGGCTTGTCAAGAAGGACTGTGCTGCATGTAGTTGGTTGGTTGGTTGGTTGGTTGGTTGGTTGGTTGGTTGGTTGGTTAGTTAGTCAATCAGTCAGTCAGTTAATTAGTTTTTTTGCGCCTGAGGTACCCTACCTCAAGATCCAGTACACTTCTACAACTGTTGTACAAAGAATGGTCTACATTGCAAATACCTGACACTTTAACGCCATGTCAAATGGGGATAAAAATTGCTAATTTGCTTTCCTGGTGTGCTGTTTTTGTTCGGTTCCCTGACCATTATCACTTGGGCGGAATGTGTGTGTGTGTGTGTGTGTGTGTGTGTGTGTGTGTGTGTAGGAATATTCAGTGTGATATAAACGTCTAAATACAATATTGTACATTTTGCTGGTTAGAGTGCTGTGAATCGGCTATCGACAACGCGCGGATTGAGCAGTACAAAGCGTACGGCGGCAGTTACAATATTCACGAACACTTACATAATGCTAGCTACAAGAACGCTCCCTCTATGTTATCTGTCACAGTCGAGATATCGACAGGGTTCGCCAGCAATCCTTTACTGCCGTGAGGCAGGAGACTGCCACTCCTGGTGTACACACGGCAGATAAGATAGAGGCGGTTGGCCCCACAAGTAACTCGATAAACAACACCGATATTAGTGGGTTCGGCCGTGAACAGTTAGCGGAGAGAACAGCAGTGAAATATGACCACAAAATGACTGAGAATTTTTCGAAGCATGTATAGGGGTTATACGAACGTGTGCAGTCACACAGCCATTGCTCGACTGTCACCTGCCTCTGATTATGTTAAAACAGGCGTTGGTTGATACATGGCTTCCAAGCTGACAGCCGTCACACGTTCTAGAAATGACCGTACTGCAACCCGAGTAATTAATTAGTAACCAGGACCCAAGGATTTAGAAATTTTAAAGTTTTTGGACTAATTTTTTATGCTCCTTAAAATTTTAAATCAAATATTTTGTAACATCAGATTACGCTTTAGAGTTACGACAAGTACAAGTTACAATACTCGTTGTAACAGTTACTCGCATATTATTTGATATTTTGTGATATCTCACAAATTTTAAATTTTTACCTGGAACAGCGTTTTCTTATATAGCGCACCTGATAGTAGTCTAAGGACGGAAAGAGCCGGTGTATGGCTGGATATGGAACATATTGAATGTGAGTTGTGCTGAATAGAGTTACTGTGTAGTTTATTTGACTGTACGTGCACAGCGCGATGGGTCGTGTTAAATTTATCGACAGAAGCCTTACATTATAATTGCAATAATAATAATCATAATAATAATAATTATTATTATTATATTCGTCGTCACCTTTATGCGGTATTTACAATTATAAGCCTGAAACAAACCACGTTTCTAGTGTATAAAGTGTCGCAGCTGTTCTGCAGTTACAATTTACGCTGTACGTAATGTTATCTCCCATGTTAAATTCTTTGTGCGTCTACATCAGCACTTCCCGCAGTGTGTGCTGTGCCAAATATGGCTGTTGTCTACAGTTCCTTGATATCGTGCTTTCCCGGTATGTTGCCCAGCTATTTTCTGAAGGATTTTGAGATGGTTCCAGTTGCCCCTATTGTTACTGGTATCGCTTTTGCTCTTACATCCGACATGCGCCATATTTCTATACTAAGGTCTTTATATTTTAGAATCTTCTCGGCTTCTTTCTTCAACGCGTTTCTGTCTCCTGAAAGTGCATCATCTATTAACATATACGTGGGCACGCGGTGGCGCAGTTGGTTGAGGCACTAGAGGCCGGCAGGTCGCGGCTTCGATTCCCGATGGTGTCAGTGGATTTTTCATTGGCATAATCCTGTCGGTCGCACTATGGTCCTGGGGTCGACTCAGCCTCTAACAAAAATGAGTACCAGGAATATTTCCTGGGGGGTAAAGACGGCCGGTGCGTAGGGCTGACAACCTTACCACCTTCATGTGCTAATTGTCTTGAAATCTGGGAGCCTCAACCTCCTGGGAACCTCAGGGCCTCTCCAGGCCTCTAATGGGAATGCTTAACCATGTATTAACATACATTTTCCTTTTTAATTTTCACGGATTGTGATACCCGGTGTATTGTTAGGGACGGTTCTGTCTGTGTGCTCCTGTTGATTCCATAACATGGTTAACTTACTTTCAGGACTTGTTTCTGCTCATTTTGTTACAACCTCATTCAAGTGCGGTTGAGCACACAGTCTGCCATGTCTCTTTATGCACGTTTCTTTTACCAGTACTGTGCGTGCTGCTGCAGTGCGTTCTGCTGGCTGATCCAATTGTTGACACGGTCTGCATTTGCTGCGTGTTTCTGTTTGTAATATTTTTGTTGCATGGTATTTTGTGTGTACCGCCCTACGGTGTGCTGCTGTTACCTCACTGTCAGTTTCTCCTTTCAGATCTCCACCCGACAGCCACAGGAACGTGTCTTCTTCACTAATAAGCTGTCTGTTTGTAGGCCTGCTTCTAATATCCTGAACGCGCTTTATTTTCCTTTAGAATTTATTCTTGAAGGACTCTCCTAATCTTGCTTTTGTGTGTTGTAACCTTCCTCTTGGTGTCACTGTTCCCATTTGGTTGGCTTCATTCTTCTACAACAACTGCTGCCGCCTTAATTGTGTCGTCCTCGCAGTCCCTCTACTACCTGCTCACAGCAGGTGTCGAGGTTTCACTTGATCACACTCAGACACACACCACAGTCGGCAGGACTCCTCTGCATGGAGGATCGGTCCGTCGCAGAGACCTCTACCTGACAACACCCTGTACAAGACAAACATCCATGCCCCCGGTGGGATTCGAACCCACGATCCCAGCAAGCGCTCGGCCGCAGACCTACGCCTTAGACCGCGCGGCCACTGGATTGTTTGATTCATATTTTGTTGATAGCTGTGGTGACTACAAACGGATATGCTTTACATTTTATGTTAAGAAACTCTGCTATATTGATTGCTGTAGTTTTCTCCCTTTTCAACCCGCTGTATTTCTCTGTTGACATCAAATACGAAATCTTGCCAATAAAACACTTTTCCTTATTTCAGCACAGACTTCACACACTTGTCAGGTCCGATTTCCATATCGATATAATCACTGGAAGTTCTAAGTGTTCGCGTCTGTTTGGGGTTGTAATAACAACATGGCGGGCAAGCGAAGTTGTGAACCGGTAGCCGCACTAGCGCCACATACTTCAGGGACCTAAAGTGGTGGCGGACCGTGGAATTGTGCGCATTCGTTACAGCAATGTGTGTCTGAGATACAGGGCGAGGAAAAATTTCCTGTTCTGCTGTCGGATGTAGGATCTGGGTTGGAGAGGGTGTGTCAGTTAATGAATGCACAGCACGGCTGGCGGAAAGTAAGGTGTTTGTGGGCTTTGGGACGACGTGAAAGATGTCATGTCTGCCAGCTAAAATGTTCTGTGTGTGGGACTTCCCACTGTGAGCACAGTGCAGCACACCTGTTGCTCATCTGCACAGGGACGTTGGCTTCTGCCTTTATAGAATAAAGTCTGTACAAAGTTGACTGACGTAAAATGTGGCGCCAAAAGCACGGAACAGCACCACGGAGATAGGAGAAAAGACACACAGAAGCGGTATATAGTGTGGAACGTCGTAGAAAATTTGAAATGAAGGAAGACTTGAGGACAGTATTAAAGTGGATATATGACAGATATGGGGTATGTAGTGGACTCAGCTGGCTCGGAATAAGGTCCAGTGATTGGCTGCTGTAAACATTGCAAACGTTTGAGCCCAGTAAGAGCAGGCAATGCCATGAGCGGCTGCTGTAAGGCAGACCGCACAGTGAGTGCAGGTAGTTATGGCAGCGATACATTGCGGTGTGTGTTGGGGGACAGTGGGAGTTGTTAATTGTAGGCTGGATTGGAAACGGTTTGTACTTTGAGGCTTTTCAGTGTCGAAGCTAGCATAACGCGCACCTGTTCGTGCAGAACTTTCCTTAATTTTTTTGATAAGATAGCGGGGATAGGCTGAGTCACGTGACCGTGTGTAGACATTGCAGAACAGTTGCGTTTGATGTTTGTTTTATAACGATAGCGTATCTCAAGTGTGTAAGTTGGATTTAAGAACTGAACCTGTCCGTCTAACTTGCTTGTCTCCACTGAGCAGTGTTTGTCAGTGTGATTATTATATTACGGGCGACAGATACACCACCCTTAGTTGTGTAAATTTTCTAATGCAAGAAGTAACCTGAGCTATATTTAAAGATTCGCTCCGCACAGATAAATACGAAACAGCACAAAGTGAACTTGACTTTCTAACATCCCTCACGCATTTCAGAGTTTCGGCACCTCAGGCTGACAAATATTTGCTGGGTTTTGAATAACGTACATGTTATATACAGCTTATGTGCAGTTTGTTTAGATTGGTGCACTGCAGCAGTAGCTTTCTGTATGCATCTATGCGTATTGCTTTTAGTGTCGGTGGAGACGACTTGGTCTCTCACACTGAGGAAGGAACAAAGACTGAGGGTCTTCAAGAATAGGGTGCTGAGGAGGATATTTGGGCCTAAGAGGGACGAGGTGACAGGGGAGTGGAGAAGACTACATAACGAGGAACTTAATGACCTGTACTCATCACCAAATATTATTCAGGTAATCAAATCGAGAAGAATGAGATGGGCGGGGCATGTAGCACGTATGGGGAAAAGAGAGGTGCATACAGGATTTTGGTGGGGAGATCTGAGGGAAGGCGACCACTTGGGAGACCCAGGCGTAGATGGAAGGCTAATATTACAATGGATCTTGAAGAAGTGGGATTGGGACATGGACTGGATTGAGCTGGCTAGGGATAGGAACAGGTGGCGAGCGCCTGTGAATGTGGTAATGAACCTCCGGGTTCCATAAAATGCGGGGAATTTCTTGATTAGCTGAGAAAGTGTTACCTTCTCAAGAAGGCCTCTGCTCCATGGAGTTAGTCAGACAGTCAATCAATCAGTCAGTCAGCCGGTGGAGACGTTTGAACTCAGACGACACTTACACTTTCGGATTTTAACCCTAGAAAAGTGGAAGTGTCTGGTGCAAACGGTGAAATACAGGGGGTGACTTTGATTTAGGATGTGTGGGCACGATACAGGGGCGAATCGGCCTCCCGCTAGCCGTCTGATGTTGGCACAAACCGCACTGTTTATGTGAGGAACAGCACAGTCCTGTCTACAGACTGTCATTGGATCTGTACGACACACTGGCGTTCGTCTGAATATATTAATCCCTATGCTAACCAGTTGAAAGGCACACGGCCGAGCGTTATGTGTCCGTAACCTAGCAGTGCCGTAGGCTTTACCTCGTAAGAATACGCGGTTTGGAACGCTACGCTGATGTTCTTGTTATTACGATGCACGCGAAAATATGCGCCGTTTACAGTGCTGACGGTAAGTGGCACACGTAACAGCAGAAACACAGCCTTCTGCGTGTTCAATATAAGGCTCAAGATCGGCAGCATTGACACCGATACGGATCATATCAGCTGCTGTTAACATTCGAGCCACGTGCACAGCGCACTGCGCGAAAATACCGCACGGCAGTCTGCAGGTACTTGGGGCTTTCGCAAGCGCTTCGACTGACAGCCACTCGTTATGTTGAATATCGAACTGACAGTGCCAGTCCCCAAACCCCATGCAGTTAGTTTTATACTGTTTTCACCGTGCATTTTCACTATAACAGCAAGGTCACCACCTAATGCACCTTAATCACCGTTACTTCCCGACATGTTTCGGCGTCCAGTGACGCCATCATAAGGGGATGTTCACTGGGAATGACACAGGGTGTCCATACGGCACATAACAGTCTTGAGTTTGGAAGTTCACTGTAACACTTTTGGGAGTAACTGTTCTAATGACAGTATGCATATAAGGACGTGTCTCCCACCGGATAAAATGCTTAAATTGTGTAAAGACTGTCATGTACCATATGGACACGCTGTGTCATTCACAGTGAACAGCCCCTGGTGATGGCGTCACTGTACGCCGAAACATGTCGGTAAGTAACGGTGATTAAGGTGCATTAGCTTGTGACCTTGCTTTTATCGATGCATTTATTTAAACTGATGTACAAGCGGTCGGTGTTCACATTAAACGAAGCCTGTAAAATACATAGTTACAGTATTAGGAAACTGTATGTACAAGACCAATATATATATATGTATACATATAATTAACTGTTGTAATATTTCATTAAACGAGATGAAACGCGCAACCCTGTCATCAGCCAGTACGTAGCGAGGCAGTAACTCGGTTAGTCTTCGCCAGTTTAAAAGTGTAGGACCTGAATCGCTCCTTTCTAAAACACAGACACTAACTGGACTTCAATTGGTCAATTTACGTGTAACCTTTCATTTTCTGCGGCGCAACACCCCAAATCGGGCCCAGGCCGCCTCCTTTTGGAGTTTTATGGATCACCCTCGGACACACCACAATCGGTAGGACTCCTTTGGACGAGGGATCAGCCCGTCGCAGAGACCTCTACCTGACAACACAAATCCCGGTGGGATTCGAACTCACGGTCCCAGTAAGCGCTCGGCCGAAGTCCCAGCCCTTAGATTGCGCGGCAACTGGCATCTGCATTCACATGTAACAGTGCCAACAAGTGTATCGTCAAATCCGCTACATTCAACGTAACACTAACTCCATAGCATTCCGAATTTAAAATGCATGTTTAATTACCACCCTTCATTAACCGTGCAATATTTCGCCATCTTCAGTTTTCTTCATCATTTTACGAAAGGCAGTAAATGTTTACAGCAGACATAACTAT
>BLKM01000470.1:749935-866179 GCA_013340265.1 Coptotermes formosanus | reverse complement strand
TATATGGTTCTTGTATGAACACAATGTCTGTACGATCCTGCTGTATGTATGTATGTATGTATGTATGTATGTATGTATGTATGTATGTATGTATGTATGTGTGTATGTGTGTGTATGTATGTATGTATGTATGTATGTATGTATGTATGTATGTATGTATGTATGTATGTATGTATGTATGTATGTGTGTGTGTGTATGTATGTATGTATGTATACACAATTCAGTGCATCTCAATACAGAATATATTGCCTGTGATAATATGTCATTTCGCCTGATGAAGTTATCGCCTTTTGTGATTTGCTGAAACCGTACACTATCGCACATTGCCTTGAAACATTAAAATTCTACTAGCTACATAACGGTTGGCAATCGGGCATATGTTTATGCAGCATTTTGTGCTTAAAATGTTTTATATAATAACATACTGAATTGCGACAGATCTTATGCGGTTTAGCTGCTTCTGAATGCTGTATTTATTGAGTATTGTGTATGTTATCTGTTATAGAAATTCATGTTTTAAATTTGGGCTAGGAACTCCCTGAACAATGCACAGACGTGCCGAAACATGTAGCAGTAGTGACCGACCGTAGTTTTAAATGTGTTTGTAACTTGCGCATTAGGTCAGTTTTATAAAGGAGTATTAAGCAAAATGCACGGAACGAATAATTTTCAAAATAGAACATTCGATTGTTTGAATGCAGCGCTTGAATATAACGTGTGAAAAGAATGAGAATTAGTTGGAATATATTTTGGATGATCCATAACCGTGCATTGAACAATTAGATATGGCGACTAAAACCGACAAATGCACGCAAGTTTATGAAAATATATTGTAAACGTACTGATACGTCCTACCTGTCCAGTGTGGTTGGCCAATAAAGCAACATCAGCAATCCACTGCTTGGGTGGTGAGGTATGTACTGTCTACAGACGTTGTACTTTATCTCCCAGAATTAATCACAAAAACTTTTTATCTGATTTTTAAGCTGCAGTACGTATTTTAAACCACGTAATTTTAATATTTAATATTTTACGTGTGCATTGGTTCACATACTTTGTAATATGTCAATATATTTATTCTTCATAACGCACCTCCCTGAGGATGGCCACATGAGTGGCCGAAACATGTAGCAGATATTACTACGTTTATAATATATTTCCATAAACCTGTCTGTATTTATTGGGTTTAGTCACCATATCTAGTGGGAATATAATTTCTTTCAAAAACCGGTACGTATAATGTGCATTGTTGCGGTGATATAGTTACCATAAAATCATTGTTGTGCAACACAATATTTTTATGTAGTTGACAGTGATATGTGACTCAACAACAATACACACAGAATGCATTGTTATGTTTCCAGTGCAAAACTTAAACTCGAAATCCCCACGTTGTTGCCGTACACGTAACGTGGCCTATCGTGTCATATGATTTCTACCTTCTGCGTACCTAACGTTGCTGCTGTCACTGTGAGTGTGGGTCGGTTCATGAGTGAACCTTCACCCTATTTCCTACGTTTTTTCCTTTCCCAGTAGCAACGTCAGGTATATACATACTGGTATTTTAATTAAACACGCTTAAGCACTTCTGTGCTTCCCGTTTTAATACCGGTCCGTAATGTAGCACAGACTGTGTGAATTCACTGACTGGAACAAAACACGTTATCAGATCGGTACAAGGTTTCTGCAGCTTTTAACAGATTAGGAAATACGCAAGCATCGTAAGAAATCTGCCCTTTTCGTTCCATTTCCTTTATGTGGAGCAACGTTACTAACTAACTAACTAACTAACTAACTAACTAACTAACTAACTAACTTACTAACTAACTAACTAACTAACTCCATGGAGCAGGGGCCTTCTTGAGAAGCTAACAGTTTCTCAGCTAGTCAGGAAACTCCCCGCATTATATGGAATCCGAAGGTTCATTACCGCATTCACAAGAGCCGCCACCTGTCCCTATCCTGTGCCAGCTCAATCAAGCCCATGCCCCCATTCCACTTCTTGAAGGGCGTTTTGATCTACTGCAGTGCCATCATTTTTAGGGTCAAGCAGTTTACTCATCTTCAACATCCCTTCAGTCTTCACTATTCAGCAGTACGGTTGTAATAAGCTCAAACCTCGCTATATTACACCTACTCTATGCTTGAGATAAGCTACTGTACGGTTTCGTGTAAAGCAGAAATATCAAAGTGGCGGTCCGTGTGCTTCATGCCGTCCGTTTGAATTCTGTTGGAGGCTCCAAAATTTTTCTGAATAAACTATGAATACACCTCAAAGGTTAAAGCAATAAACAAGAAATTTCAATTAGATAAGATATTTAAAAATCGGTTATAAAATTTCTGAGGGAAATGTTCTTTTTCTGTGTATTTTTACGGTGGACATATATGATCAGAAATCGCATATGACACGCTGCATGCGCTACTAAGATAGTGGTTAGGCCGATGACCTCATATACACAGTGTTACAGAACTATACACAATATTTATTTTAATAGCCCTGTGCATAAGAACTGGCAGACTGATTGAAACTGAAAGATGCTATGGCGTAGAAGTGAATGTGGAACAAGCTGAAATCGAAAGCTGCTATGGCGTAGAAGTGAATGTGGAGCAAGCTGAAATTGAAAGATGCTATGGCGTAGAAGTGAATGCGGAGCAAGCTGGAATTGAATGATGCTATGGCGTAGAAGTGAATGCGGAGCAAGCTGTAATTGAATGATGCTATGGCATAGAAGTGAATGCGGAGCAAGCTGGAATTGAATGATGCTATGGCATAGAAGTGAATGTGGAACAAGCTGGAATTGAAAGATGCTATGGCGTAGAAGTGAATGCGAAGCAAGCTGGAATTGAAAGATGCTATGGCGTAGAAGTGAATGCGGAGCAAGCTGATATTGAAAGATGCTATGGCGTAGAAGTGAATGTGCAACAAGCTAAGGTAACGAGAATCTTTAGACAGCCACCCCAGTACAGATTATGAGAGATCAAAAACAGCTGCATAATGTGGACTGTTTCAACTGTTTTGGTAGCATGATGACAAATGATACAAGATGTACACATGAAGTTAAATCCAGAGTTGCCATGGCAAAAGGAGCATTGAACAAGAAGACTCTTTTCTCCAGCAAATTGGACATAAATTTAAGGAAGAAACTAGTAAAGTGCCACATCTGGAGCATAGCTTTGTATGGTGCTGAAATTTGGACACTTCGGAAAGTAGATCAGAAATACCTGGAAAGTTTTGAAATGTGGTGCTGGAGAAGGAACGAGAAGATCAGTTGGACGGATCGTGTGAGAAATGAAGAAGTATTACACAGAGTCAAGGAGGAAAGGAATATCCTACGTACAATAAAATGAAGGAAAGCTAACTTGATTGGTTCCATCTTGCCTAGGAACTGCCTTCTGAAACATGTGACTGAAGGGAAGGTAGAGGGACGGCTAGAAGTGACGGGAAGACAAGGAAGAAGACATAGGCAGCTACTGGACGACCTTAAGGAAAAGAAAGGGTACTTGAAATTGAACTAGAGCGCTCTGTAGAGAAAGCGCTTTGGAAAAGGCTGTAGACCTCTCTTAAGACAGACTACGGAATTAAATGAATACATCCAAAAGGAAAGCGGACAGATATAAATACATTGTTGTATATAGTAACAAATACAGTCAGCCGAACACAACCCTATTCTAAACAAAATTATACGAGGTATTACTTCCATGGTGTTGCTATATGCTTTAGCCAGTAATAAGACCATCTTCAGGACAGACGAATATAAAATATGCAGAGGAAGGCAACATTAAATTGAAAGAGGTTCTTTCATTTTAATGTTACTTTCCTTTGCAAATTTTGCATTGGTCTCGCCTGAAGGTGGCCTTATTACCTACTGAAACATGTGCCAACTTGATGTGAAGTGATAGGCATATAATTGTGCTTACAACGAAGTGTCGTGTTTGACTTTATTACTCCATAGTTACATAACACAACGAGATGTCTTCTGCATTATATATATATATATATATATATATTGCTGTGTTGCTTTCCTTTTGTCTCAGATATTAGAAATGTGCATTTTCGGCCACACTGCACTGTTGACAACGACGTGCAAGAGAATGGCATCAATCGCGTATTGTTTGCAGTGGACAGGTAGTAAAGACAATTTCATTTTCGTCTGTAGGTCCTGCGATATTCTTGGTTTCCAGTGTACATAGTCTTATTTACAGTAAAGGTAAAGGTCACCCTAGAGCATACCATAAAGGCCCAGAAAGGGAGTAGAGGTATAGTTATACTCTTCGTTTAACCTCGGAACTAGATGGGGTGGGTGGTCAACGCCATGCCTCGGCCGCTTTGCTCCCGGGAAAGAGACCCGCTACACGCCGTACAGGAGGCTGGGTGGGCCCCAGGTCCCATCTGGACGGGTGCAGAAAATGTCACTCCCACCAGCTTTCGATCACCGGTCCGTCCAGCCCGTAACGAGTCGGTTCTTTTCAGCACCGCACAATAAAATTCTAAGGATGTTAAGTCAGGAGTTTGAAATAGGTACTGTGCTATTCCCCTACGCCCAATCCATCTCCCACGGAACTTAACATAGAGAAAACGTCTAACATAACTGTGATAATGTGTTAAAACAGCGTCACGCTGAAATTAACGTTCTTACACCAAGGACAAACTGTTGGTGGCGAGTACAATGTTGTCCTGCAGCACTGAAAATGAGGTATCGCCGAGGACAGGTGTTGTACATAAAAAATGACACCATCGGGCCCCTTAAAGATAGGATACACCGTATTAACACCCCTGGCAGAGTCACCGCTTCTTTTCCTGTTGCTTTTGGATTTTCGGTAGCCCAGTTACACACGGCTGTGACAGTTGCGAGTACAATATGCACTTTTTATTATGCCAACTACTGCACACAATCTCTTCTCGTGTGTTCCTCCTACACGTTTCGGCTGTTACTTCCAGCCATCTTCAGGGAGTCAACATCAAATGTTTCACACAGCAGCAGTCTATCATGAATGGCAAGTCATACACTCATTACTACACAGTCATTATTACAAGTATGCATTATAAGTTGCCGTAGAATAAACTAAAGTAATGAATAAAATACAATACTGAATAAATGCTATGATTGTGCATAAAATATATCTAAAATATATGAAACCTGTATGTATATAACACGTTGTACGTGTCTGTATCAAAACATTAGTATTGACTCGCTTCCTATTATCTGTGGGATGAACCTATATCTGCGATAATTCATGTGCTTGCTGGCGTGGCTCAATCTGTACTCTGTGGTCTAAACAGATAGGTATAAATCGCGTGGCCTACTCTGTACTGCCTAATAAACTGCTGCTGTGTGAATCATTTGATGTTGACTCCCTGAAGATGGTTGGAAGTAACAGCCGAAACATGTATGAGGAACTTACGAGAAGAGAAGTGTATACTGTAAAAGGCTGCACTGAAAATGTATAATATTAAGTTGCGAGTACATTTGTTTTACAAACTGGCTTTATGAAACTGAACAATGAAATCAGGGAAAGATTCCACTCGATGTGATTGTATCCATTCACAGCATGGAGCAATTTTCGTATGTGAGGTTTTCATTTCTCATGCCTCACAACGCAATGGACACAGGTTTTATGCAAACAAATCTCACGGGAACATTGCTTTACGCTCTTCTTCGCACATTGTAAGGAGGCCTAAATACGGCAGGAAAACATTCATTGTTTGTTAGAACACAGTGTCTGTCAGATCAGCCCTCTTGAAATTCTGCACTGTTTTCTCTGTCTCCAACTTGTCACATAACCTGCTAAATATTACCTGTCTTACTACTGATCGTCCGTATCCATTCTTCGCCCTTTCCTCAGTTTCAAACTCATCACATACCCTTGTAAATTTTACCTGTGTTGTTGGTGGTGTTACGAATTCATTTTTGCGTCTCTTAACCTCAACAACATTCTCTGTTTTCCAGCAGCACTTAAGCGACTGACTTTGCCCAAACTGTAATTGCAATGACGCCATTTTTAGTTACTCTGATTTCTGCCATCTAGCGGAATACATCAGCACTACCGTGACTTCCGTTGTTCATCATCTCGCATAATTTAATGCACTGCTGCTGCAGCATACTGCAGTGTCTGTATTTCTTTGTGTTCATAGCATCTAAATTTGTACACACGTCCTTTGCGATACTCCATGTGCTGCGGAAAAAACACAGGATTACGCAGGCGAGTTGCAAGTTTCGGTTGATCAAGAGGTATAAGGTTTTGGATGTGTCTGTGCACGCAGGCAAAATCGATTATGAATATCTTGTTACTTTCGCTGAAATATCGATATTACTGTAGTTTAAATGTATTGAAATTATTGTCGTTTAGCTGTAATTACAATGATATATTCAACAATACCAAACCGAATTCACTCGTACTAGAGGACGTGTGTGGGAACAGAGAAGTTAATGACAATACTCAGAGTGCAGGGATTATTCCCTGTCGTAACTCCTCAAATTTTGTTACATCTCTAGAGCTGTGGGACGTAATTCCTTGCTCGAAAGACATTTACTGCGAGATTGATAATTTGCTAAGTTAACTATGAAAGTCGGCGGCCGCGGTGGCGCAGTTGGTTGAGGCACTGCGCTACAAAGCGGAAGGTCGCGGGGTTCGATTCCACATGGTGTCACTGGAATTTTTCATTCCATTGTCATTTCATTTCATTGACATAATCGCACTATGACTGGGGGTCGACTCAGCCTCTAACAGAAATGAGTACCAGGAATATTTCCTGGGGGGTAAAGGCGGCCGGTGCGTAGGGCTGACAACCTTACCACCTTCAAGTGCCGATTGTCTAGAAATCTGGGAACCTCAACCTACTGGAATCTTAAGGGTCTGTCCAGGCCTTTAACTATGAAAGTCTATTGAACTTGAATGGATTCTGACTGACGGAACTTGTTATGAGGGGCAACAAGAGAGACCATTTGTAATTTAGAGTAAAATTTAGAGTTTTCGTAGTATAATATAAGAAGAAATATTATGTGCCAAAATAATAGTAAAAGTGTTGTGTGAGTCGTTAATTTTGTTGGTGTCAAAGGATTATATGGTCAAAATTTTGCTGCCTCTCCTTTCCATATTGACAGTATTGTGATTTGCCATTTTACAGCGTAGTTTGTTACTTAATCTACGATAAGGTGTTGAATGCATTTTTATTAGATAAGGAATATATTGTGTTTTCTTGAGGGGAAGGTAGCAACAGGTGTTATGGGCATAAAAATATGAGGTGGATAAGAGATGTTAGTTGAAAACAGAAAACACCTAAATTAATTAAGTGTAAAACTACAGTGGAGAGAGAATTTAGATATAATGTGAAGAAAATGTAAAAGCTTTTTCAAATAAAACTTCGGCTTTAGACACCAATAAAATATGGCGTTCTTTGAATATAGAAACTTGCGAACAATTGAATCTTCGTCAGTCACATGTACACTTGAATTGCTACTGTGAAAACACTGGATTGCTGGGAACCAAATTTGAGAACGTATTTCAAGACTTTAACCTTTCAAAGCCTAGCGGTAACTTTACATACGACCAGGTTTAATATTAAAAAATTCTACGTGGTGCCCACATTGCGTTTATGTGTTTTGTACGGATCTCAGAACAAACAGCAACTTTTGCCTTATAAAACATTAAGAGACTGGTTTTTATAACCGAAGTGGAGAGTGTTTACAGCGCGGTACGCACTGAGTCCTTATATAAAACAGATACGCTTCGTCTTTAAAAGGTTAAGTACTGTGAAACTGAAGTTGTCATTTCATCGCAATATGGGCCTATAATTTTTGCGTTGGTAAAGTGAACGAAGCTACACAAACAGAACTGATGGAATTTAAATATTACTGAGATCTGGAAGGAAGATGTGGTGACGTTTCGGTGTGAAGTTCTCGTACCCACATACCTGCGTAACCACTGCTGCCGTGGCAAAGCAATAGGTGTTACATATTCTGAGTGTGTGCCTGTAACCTTAGTTATCCAGCATGCAAAGCGCATGCGCCATATTATATTGTCATCTGTGGCCTGTCTGGCTGTACCATCTTTTTCGACGTTATTACATAAACGGCACAATTTCTGGGAAAAAAGTTACTGAACATAAAATTTATTTTGATTTTTTCTACAAATTTTGTCTGAAACATTTCTCATTCTAAAAAGCATTAAGCAGATATCATAGCTGTACAGAGCGCTTCCTGTGGAGTAGCCTTATTTTTGTCAGATTTTACTAAAACTTGATTTTTCTTGGCAGATTTTCGAAAAATGCTCAAATATCAAGTTTCATGAAAATCCGTCCAGTGGGAGCCGAGTTGTTCCCTGCGGACGGACGGACGGACGGACGGACAGACAGACAGACGGACGGACGGACAGACAGACGGACAGACGGACGAACAGACAGACAGACGGACGGACGGACAGACAGATGGACGGACGGACGGACAGACAGACATGAAGCTAATAGCCGCTTTTCGCAAGTTTGCGAAGGCGCTTAAAAATGGCTCCAAACACGTAGTACTTACTGTCCAGTTCCTGGTGGCAAGATATCGGTCCTGTAAGGCTGTTGTACAAGATGAAAATGGCTCCAAACACGTGGTACTTACTGTCCAGTTCCTGGTGGCAAGATATCGGTCCTGTAAGGCCGTTGTACAAGATGAAAATGGCTGAGAATTATCTTCACGCCACGCCGCCATAACGTGTTGTTAGCCGCTGTAATTTTACGTTTTGCGCACTTAGTTTTCTTGGAGATGCAGGAGAACTACAATTTTACCTGTTGTTTTGTACGGGTGTGAAACTTGGTCTCTCACACTGAGGGGGGAAGCAAAGACTGAGGGTGTTCGAGAATAGGGTGCTGAGAGGATATTTGGTCCTAAGATGGACGAGGCGACAGGGGAGTGGAGAAGACTACATAACGAGGAACTTAATGACCTGTACTCATCACCAAATATTATTCGGGTAATCCAATCAAGCAGAATGAGATGGGCGGGACATATAGCACGTATGGGGGAAAAGACAGGTGCATACAAGATTTTTGTTGGGGACACCTGAGGGAAGGCGACCACATGGGAGACCCAGGCGTCAATGGGAGGATAATATTAAAATGGATCTTCAAGAAGTGGGATGGGGCATGGACTGGATTGAGCTGGCTTAGGATAGGGGCAGATGGCGGGCTTTTGTGAATGCGGTAATGAAACTCCTGTTTCCATAAAATGCGGGGAATTTCTTGACTAGCTGAGAAACTGTTAGCTTCTTAAGAAGGTCTCTGCTCCATGGAGTTAGTTAGTTAGTTAGTTGGTTAGTTAGTTAGTTAGTTAGTTAGTTAGTTAGTTAGTTAGTTAGTTAGTTAGTTAGCAGGAGAATCGGGAAAGGTAATCAGCGGTCACCAATTTCCTGTGCCTACAGAGGAGAATATTAGGGTGCAGCGTAGAGTAACACGTGTGGCAAAGGATACGGACATGTATAGAAGGAAATTGAGAAATTATTCGGGGAAGATGATTAGACTAGCTGGGACTGTCAGAAGTGACCCCACACTGTCTTATCCCTGGCAGCTAGTATTCAATCAAAATTGATAAGTTCGTCCGCTGCGTAACCCCAAAAGCACGAGAGAATGAAAATGCCAGATTTTAAGAAACCACGTAGAAGTCTGTTGGTCTGTAATACTGGTAACCCTTCTTACAGGAGGTACTGACATCGAGACCTGCCTGATATGGTGCATGCCTTGTTATGTCCAGTTATAAACTGCTTCAAGAGAAGCCCAGAGGCAGCGCCTTACATCAGGTTGACCCAAGACTGACGGCAAGGAAAGCTGGTGCAATTATTTTGTACCAAAGACTAATAGTGTTTACTTATCCATGGGTTGGTACTCCTGTTTTTCACACAACACTGCCGAACTAGAAGTGAATACCAGGAGGTGTAATAACGCTGACATAAACTGAATACGGGTTCGAAATAATAAACACCAACTAATTCACCAAAATGTATATAATCTTTATTCGTAAAAGTATCCTACATATTTCAACCCTGTTGGGCCATCTTCAGGGAGAATAATTTTTGATACTCTATGGTTGCGTTTATACAGTTAAGTGTGAATGTGTCCTAGGGCACATTCACAGTGCACATTCACACTTAACTGTATAAACGCAACCATAGTGTATCAAAAACTATTCTCCCTGAAGATGGCCCAACAGGATCGAAACATACAGGAGACTTTTACGAATAAAGATTATGTATATTTTAGCGCATCAGTTGATGTTTATTATTTCGTATGATACAGTACACGGACATGGAACACATTAAATTTGAATAAGGGTTCTTTGTTGAGTGTCGGGATAAAATCCAGAAGGAAGTGGCGACAGCAAAATGGAAAGTTTTTGCCAAAATACTCGTTGTTATTCTGGTGTTAATACAGAAGTTTAATTTCTCGTAAGGCTGATCGAGGTCATAAAACAACTACTGGCGTACCCACAAATAGAAAAGGACGTAGATCATGCAAGTCTTAAATATTAAATTTGAAACTACTGTACTTCTTAAATTTGAAGCGGTGAGTGCAAAGTGGGAACATTCGTGAAACTAAGCTCTGAAGGGCAGCAGAAGAAGAAACGACGCTGTACAATCCTGGCACTTGACGGCGTCTTCATTGACGACATGCATTCGTGTTATATAAACTGTACAGAGAAGTACAAACCATCAGTCATCATTGAAATTTTTATCAATGTTTATTGCTTGCTACATGTTTCGGCCTTTGCTACGTGTGTCGGCCTTTACATAAACCGAAACATGTAGCAAATACCGAAATATGTAGCAAAGGCCGAAACATGTAGCAAAGGTAGAAATATGTTTTAAATGTCGAAACATGTTGCAAATGACCAAACATGTAGCAAACAATAAAATTTGTAAAAAGTGAGAGATAGTTTTACTTCCTTTCTGCAATTGACGATGCCATTTAATTAGAGACTTAGAGGAAGGAGGGCACGAACAGGGATAAAATAGGATGCTGATGATGGTGATGATAATGATGATCCCACTCTGCTCACCTAATCCCTACTTTTGTCATTGCCAGGTCAGAGACAAACTTATGCCACAACGCAACAGGCTGTGAGGGACGGTGAATATTTTTTTCCAATGGCGCCACAGCCCCCAGTGGGCCAGGGCCGCCTCATTATCGAGGCTTCACGATCACACTCAGACACGCCACACTCGGTAGGATTCCTCTGGGCGAGTGATCAGCCCTACGCAGAAACAACACACAACACTCAAAACAGACAACATCCATGCCCCTGGTGGGATTCGAACCCACGATCCCAGCAAGCGAACGGCCGCAGACTCACGCCATAGACCGCGCGGCCACTGGGATCGACAAGGGATGCTAAATACTAAAATGAATTTTAACAGAAATAAGTTATGCATATACGTGAAACCGACTGACATCCTGGTTCAAAGCCGAGTGATCTGGATCCCCCAACATCAGACGCTTGATCACGTGAAAATAAACAGCTAATTTAACCTTTTAAAGCCTAGCGGTAACTTTACATACCGACCAGGTTTAACATTAAAAAATTCTACGTGGTGCCCACATTGCGTTTATGTGTTTTGTACGGATCTCAGAACAAACAGCAACTTTTGCCTTATAAAACATTAAGAGACTGGTTCTTATAACCGAAGTGGAGAGTGTTTACAGCGCGGTACGCACTGAGTCCTTATATAAAACAGATACGCTTCGTCTTTAAAGGTTTAAGCAACTATTGTGGGAACTCGAAGAGCAATCGGAGTCCCGGACCTTGCCGCGGGCGACACGCTGGCGGAACTGGGCCAGGGACCTTACAGAGCAGCAAGGTCAGTCAGTCACTGACAGTCGCACGGAAATTCTCGTGAGTGTCAGTGTGAGTGAGTCACACGCTGCAGCAGCAGTGCTGAAACAGTGCTGCCGTTTTATCGGTCGTTGCTGAGTGTACAATCTGCTGGAATCCCTTATCTGTCCAATGTCGAGTTGAACTCGACAGTGCTTTCCGTTTTACCAGGTCCAATTTCGAGCTCAAATCGACACGTTATTTTACATTGTTCTATGTAAGTTTTGTCTAAGCGCCTGCTTTATAGTGTCTGCTTTTCAAATTCGACGATTTGAGGTTTTGTGGAAAATTAATTTGGACCAGAGTGTTGGAATTTGCTATAATAATTCGGACTGCAAAAGTCAAAGTTAGAAAAGAAGGGTTTCATCCCCGTATTGATGGTATTCTTTAATTTGGGAAGAAGTGCTTATTTACCAAGACATCTTTGTCAATTTGATATCTGTAATTGGGGTAGTGTGTTTTCTGTTAAGCAGGAACTAAATTTGTAAACATTAATTAGAACATTACGTTTCAGAATATTAACCTTTTAAAGCCTAGCGGTAACTTTACGTACCACCAGGTTCTACATTCAAGAATTCTGCATGATGCTGACATTGCGTTTATGTGTTTTGTGTAGATCACAGATCAAACAGCAAAGTATACCATATACAGTACCACATTAACTGATTGGTTTTTATAACTGAGGTGGGGAGTGTTTACAGCGCGGTACGAGCTCAGTCCTTATGTAAAACAGATATGCTTCGTCTTTAAAGGGTTAACTGAACTTTTACTGCTGTCTGCTTGGTGAGACAAACCTGAAAGTGTGCGAGTAATGAAGCAAATCTGCAATAAATTGTGGTGCAGTTCTCCAAAGACAGCGAGTGTTAGTCCCTGGTTCGAGAACTGCTGGGTATCTCGGGAGACTATTAACGCTCACCGTGTATCATCCCTGAGAAAGGATGGTGCGAACCGCTAACTGCCGTTTTAGTAACCGAAGCTGAGAATTCAGTCTTCAGAAGACGGTTACGTTACGAAAAATTATTCATACATAAGGTCTAGGTATGTTTGGGGTATATCCGCATAACTGATTACACATAATGGTTCTTATTCCTCATCATAAAAGTGCAACTTAAATAAAATTTTCTCGCGGCTGTAATGTTGTTCAGTAAATTATTCTCGGACTCTGCGTTTCGTCACTCATACGCTACACACCGACGTTTCTGAGGCGTAGTCTCTCCCCATCTCCAGCGTCGGTGTGGTTAGGACCGAACAAGCAAACAAGAAACTAATTACGGAGGGAAAATGGCGCAGACTAGCGCTCTGTGCCCCTTTCCCAGCTACAAATGTTATGCTTAAGAAACACGTAGCTGGGGTGTCAAAACTTTGCCTGATAAGTTTTAACCAGCGTGTGCTTACCCTGACAGGCTTGGCGTCTTAGCTGACCCTCATGTCGCTAATGCAGGCATGCTTACACTCATGTGTATCAGCCTGACGTTAAAGGAACAAACCATCGATGTTATCATAAGGTGATTCTTCCCCATTCTGTTATCAATATCAGAATTAAACCATCACGTACTCTTGTTCAATGTTTCCCAATTCCGTGTAATTAGAAAAAGCGTTCTTTTTTTACAAAATGAACATACGCATACTCTATACGTTGTGTGTCCGGAAATTGAAGTGACATTGCTTCGAACATGGCCGCATCCGACGCTCAGTGCTTTGTGTCTTTATTTTTACACCTGATGATGGTGCGTCAGAGCACCGAAACATATCGAGTTGAAAATTTACATATTGCACTCAGATTTTGTTGTAACTTGTGCACGTGTCGGTGTGTTTGTACGTAATTTTGTTGTAACTTGTGCACGTGTCGGTGTGTTTGTGCGTAATTTTGTTGTGACTTGTGCACGTGTCGGTGTGTTTGTGCGTAATTTTGTTGTAACTTGTGCACGTGTCAGTGTGTTTGTACGTAATTTTAGTAAATATGACGAAGCTCATAGTCATTTCTCGCAATTTTGCTAACGCACCTAAAAAGTGGTAATAAATGTTATTTTTTAACTCCGCTGTAGCCAATTTTAGCAGATACAGAGTTAGATGGCGAAAATATAGCTCAGGAACTGAGAAAGTGCATGAAAGGAGAGAATAAGAGGGCATTACAAATAGTCGAAATCTTCAATAAAGGATTCATAGTTTTAAGTACTCTTATAGAAGAAGAAGAAGAAGAAGAAGAAGAAGAAAAAGAAGAAGAAGGGAGGAGGAGGAGGAGGGGAGGAGAAGAAGAACAGGAAGAGGGAGGAAGGGAGGAGGGGAAGAAGGAGGAGGAGGAGAAGAAGAAGAAGAAGGGGAGGAGAAGAAGGATAAGAGGAAGAAGGAGGAGGATGAGGAAGGAAGGAGGAGAAGAACAAGAAGAAGGAGAAGTACGACGAGGGGAGGAGGAGAAGAAGAACAAGAAGAATAAGGAGGAAAAGAAGGAGGAGGAGGAGGAAGAGGAGGAGGAAGAGGTACGAGTAGAAAAAGAATGTATAAACTCTGATACACGAGAGGAAGGCAGAAAAACCACCAGGTGATTGAACTTTCCTCCTGTGTTGATACAGGAACAAGAAGTTACGGTCAAGCCAATTGGCTACAATTGTTAAATTACAAGGCTATTGACATGTTAATTGTAAGGGGTCCTTTCCAATACGCGGCCGAATAATAAAGTTCATGAATACGGGCTGTAAGAACAAATACACGTGAAGTGAAAAAAACGTTCCGTTTTCCTTCAAAGCACCTGTCTTGACAGCACTTCACGAACTTCTGCAAATCACTCCCCACTTCCAGCGGTTGACTGTCACACAATGCTTGGATCATTGGCACGGCCATCATGTACTTCTCTGAAAACTGGATAATCTGAAAACGCGTGAACAAGACGAAACTTTATTTTTGTGAAGAGATTCTAGCAGTTTGTATGTTTCTTAATAGTTTTTTCGAGTCTGAAACAGCGCTTTCTTTCGCACGCTGCTCCATGACAACAAAGAAAAACCCAAGTGATGCGTTGCTGCTTCGGATGAGCAGATTGAGCTAGAATCTATTTTTTCATGAATGAATGGTGGCCCAGACATGAAATAAGAGAAACTGGCTACAAAAATGTATGCGCCCAACAATACTAGCGCGATTGGACCTGTTCCGAAATATTATTCCTTTTTTATCATATTAGGTACTGAACTTGATTTCCGAAATCTGGTGGCAACCGATACTTTTGTGACGATTTATGTATGCGAAAATTTCTGAATCGAGAGGGTGCTAAAAATTACCAGTAAATTCTAAGAAAGCCGACGCCATTTCTTGCTTCTGATGCAGATTTTGTCCCAGACAGCGTTCCCTCTAATTCTTTTTAGAGCCGCGCGGACCTGCTACTTCTCTAAGCAGAAAATTTTTACACGACGTGACGACTGCGCGACACTTTAAAAGGTTTTTGTAATATGCATAATAAGAACATTTACAATAAAAATTTAAAAGTTCCAGTGTGCGTAGGAGCATTTCAGTTACTGCGCGGCCGCGCACCCGCGCAGCTTAGAGGGAAAATTGGTCCCAAAGTTTTCATGTAAGTTAGTAAAGGAATGCACTGAGATCTGCGCTCTTCTGGGATATTACGCAGCGTTGAATGGTAGTTCTGTACCGACGTTTCAGGAAAACCTGTCGGTCCCATCTTCATCGGTCAAGAAGTGTAGTGTAGTGAAGTGGAATGAAGGGAAGGTCACGGTGATGTGCAGTGCATCAGTTCATGAAGTTACGTAATGCATTACTGTGACTGTGTTACTGTACAGTGTGCTTAATTTTTTGTTAATATCAATTCATCAACTTTAGGTTAATTGTAATTTGTAATTGTATTGTAATTGTATTGTATTTTTATTGTAATTGTATTTGTACTTATTTTATTGTAATTGTATTTGCATTGTAATTGTATTTGTGTTGTAATTGTATTTGTATTGTATTGTATTTTTATTGTGATTATATTTGTAATTGTATTTTATTGTATTTTTATTGTATTTGAATTGTAATTGTATTTGTATGGTGTTTTTACTGTAATTGTATTTGTATTTATTGTGTGCAGTATGTGTCCTTAATTGTTTTTGTAATTTTGTGTGCTGTGTATTGTCTGAGTGCGGTGTGTTATTTTGTGTGTTTTATTGTAGTACCACTGCCACCGGGTACAAACCCATTTGCAGTCAAAATAAACAAATAATAGTAATAATAATAATAATAATAATAACAATAATAACAACAAAGTCCAATAATAAAGAACAGGCAGATGTCATCTACATCGCGCCGGAAGCCAACAGGCACGCAAGGAATGCACTACTTATTGGAAATACCACAGTGGAAGGTCCCTGTAGGCCTAATGTCAAGTTAGGAAAAGTGTGCAGGTAGCCTACATACTTCCGCACGGCTAGGGGCTTAACGCAACGTGCATAGCGACAGCTTTAATTTTTATACTTTGTATATTTTCATATCTCCAGAGCTCATTTTAATTACACGGTTATTCGGCCAGTTTGTTGATAAAAACCCGTGTACTTTATGTAATACATTGCTAAACATCCTGTGTGCTACTGCCTTTCTCTGCTGGTCAGATTACACTTTCTGTCAATGTATTCAATACATTATACCAAATAAATGCATATTATTAGTTACACACGACTGTTAACCTTTTAAAGCGTAGCGGTAACTTTACGTACCACCGGGTTTAACATTAAAAAATTCTACGTGGTGCCCACATTGCGTTTATGTGTTTTGTACGGATCTCAGAACAAACAGCAACTTTTGCCTTATAAAACATTAAGAGATTGGTTTTTATAACCGAAGTGGAGAGTGTTTACAGCGCGGTACGCACTGAGTCCTTATATAAAACAGATACGCTTCTTCTTTAAAGGGTTAAACACGTAGCTCTGACATGTTTCGTTACAAGCGTATCATCTTCATGGAGCGCAATGTGCCAGGTTTAAAGCCAACTGCCAGTGACAAGCTGTTATTTAGCAAAAAAAGCTTTAATTGCAGGGACATTTCATGATATTACAAAAAGATGAATAAAAGAAAAACAACAAAGTTATTTAGAAAAATATTAGCCGGTGGAAAAAGAACAAATGAAAAAAGTTAAAGCAGTTAAGAAGCAAAAGTTAGATAGAAAGAGCTTTACAATATGATTAATTCGTATTATTACTCTTATTTTTTTAACAATTGTGATGATCGTTGGTTCTTATTTAACAAAATTCAGTTTATATTAAACAAGACTCAGAATTTTACAAACAATGTTAAAAGTATATCAACATTGTAACTGGTGATTATAACGCAAAACCACTAGCAATTGGTGGGGGAACATATGCAAGGCGCAATTGCAAATGCAGGAATAAAAAATATGTATTATTTCTTAGAAAATTGTTGACAAATTTTTTCAAAACTTTCAATATTTTTTTGTTTATGTTAATTTTGTTTTTTAAATTTAAAAATGCTGACTCAAAAAATTTCTGGATACTTAAATGTTTGACGACAATGAGTAATTATGTGAAATGCAAATACACGTCCACATGAAGTAATGACAACGGAAACATTTAAATAAGAGCTTGTCACTGGTCATTTGTTTTAAACCTGGCACATTGCCCTCCCTGAAGATGGCATGCTTGTACCGAAATATGTAGGAGCTACGTGTTTAATATTCATGTGTAACTAATAATATATATTTATGTGGTATAATGTCTTGAATGCATTAATCTAAAAAATGCACGAATTGGACAACCTGAAGACGCACTTGCTGTATTAACCTCTCAAATCCTAGCGATTACTGTTTGTACCATCAGGTTTAACGTTCAGAAATTCTACGTTCTGCCCGCACAGTGTACTCATGTGTTTTATACGTATCTCGGACCAGACAGTGACATTTCCCTTACAGCATTAATTGCCTGGTTTTTGTAACTGGGATGTTGAGTGTTTACTGCGCGGTACAAACTTGGCCTTTTACATAAAACATTACGTTTCCTCCTTAAAGGGTTAACATTAAAACACGCGAGTTTCAAATCGTTTCGGATCCGCACTTGTGGTGTTCCTGCAATGGAATTTCAGACCCTGTAAAGCTATACATTTCACTGTAGGAGGATTAACAAAACAAGTGACCAGACTAAAGTATTAACTTACATAATACACTCTTCACCAGGGGTGTACAAGCTCTGGGCTTCTCGTCGTTCGGGCCACTAAATTTTGTACGGTGGCACCTAATGCTGTCAGCATAATTACTGACGTTCTTTATTTGGATATAAAAATATACCTTATTTTCTATGACAGAAAGCGTAAACTAAGAGTAATTTTTGCAAGTCACTTCAAAATATTAAGTCCTCAGTACGAAATTTCCTTCATATCCCCCTTCGACCGCCTAGAATTTGGAGATGTTTCCTAGATTTTTGAAAACTTTTGGACCCTGCTGAAAGGTTAGCTCACACATGCAGTTGGGGACTGTGACTGTGTGTTTTGCTAAAACAGCAGCAGCTTAAACTACATGCGCCGAACTGCGGGAATACTGTTGAGTAATTAACTGGGCAAGAGATGGAAGGAAGTTTACAGACGTTTGCCTGGCAAGACTAAGAAGAAACACGAGTCGTAGGACAGACGGTGTCTAGGTCAGTGTGAACGCACATAGTGTGTTCCAATATAATTATTATTTTTCAGAAACATGCAAAACTTTTAATGTCACCCGTGTTTATTAGCCTTAATTTGTGACTGGAACATGGAGCAAGCTCTATGCTAAACAGAGCCCCGTTACTTTTTTGTCGCACCTAGACAGTCTGTGTTGCTGGGCGCTGAATGGCGTTCCGGTCGATGAATAAGGGTGCCGTCACGAAATCTTGACTAATTCTGTTGTTACTGGGCAGGAGGGGAGATGGAAAGTGAACATGGGTCATTCCGAGAGAATCAGCCGGCTGCACGTTTTATCTGGATGTGGAAATAACAGTGGAGGAGGCAATCAGTGGCCGTGGTACCCAGTGCGGTTCGAAATAAATTTGGTGTCCACGATTTTGATTATAATTTGGAGAAATTGAAAGTCTTGCAGTAAATTCACAATGTGCTTGTTACCTGGTCGGTTCAGAAGCCCTCGTCTTCATGTCTTATATCTGTAAGAGTGAAACTGAAGACCATGTTACCTGCAATAACAAATCAGTTCAACACAAACGTCTTTGTTTAAGAAGTGGCTACATGTTTCAGTGCCGCTCGACAATCATCTGGCTGTCATATAATATTTGAAAGAAAGTAAAATGTAATATGTCTACAAAGTCAGCGTTCTGGATTTACTCTGTGGGATCCCACAAGTTTACAAATATTGCAAAGATAAAAATTGTAAAATTGTATTTGTCAATGGGTAGCTAATTGACGGTTTTAGATTTTTCGCGATATTTAGCCACATGTATATTTTATCGGTAAATTACTTAATGCCAATAGGGAAAATTGCTGGTTATATTTTAGGTGATACTGTTCTTTAATTCTTATGGTATATTTTATGGTATTCATTTCCGTGCATTAAATAACAGTTTTCGATAAATAACAAATAAAATGCACAACATTGCAATACACAATTTTACAATTAATTGTATAATTGTATATTTCAATATTGTGCATTTTTTGGTCGTTGTATCAAGAAATGATTTTATAATGTTGTTGTGATCATGTATATGAAGAGATTAGAGTCGTAGGTGTCAGCTACGTGTTGTATGCCGATTTGGTGCTTTGTACATACCACACCGAACGTAGAGGAGTTGGAAAGATGGAAGTCGGTAAATATACCAGTTATTGTAAATCGTATTAAAGTGAAATTAAATTAAATTAAGTTAAAGTGAGTATTTTCTTATCGAAGTATGTATCAAAATTTTGCTTACATGCCTTAATTGTTTTAGTCACATATCCCTTATTTTTGTTTGTTATTTGATTTATTTGTTATTGAATGTCCCGTGCACAATGAGATGAATTATATCATTTTACCTGCAGTTATGTATGGGTATGAAACTTCGTCTGTCATCTTGAGAGAAGAACGAAGTTTGAAAGTGTCTGAGAACCGAGTATTTAGCAGAAAAATTCACCTAAAAAGAAGAATCGAGACAAAAAGCATATTGACGTGTTCAATAATTGTAGGCCAGACAATAATTTAGTTGCTTAAACCAAAGAGGGTATTGTGGGAAGAGAATTGGACATTCATGGGACTGTTCAGTAATGCGTAAAGACATTCGATCAGGGAATCCGAACGAAAGACACCACTTGAAAACTTTGTGTATATATGACATAATAATATTAAAATGACCTTCAAGGAATGGGTTGTGAGGTTGGAGGCTGGATTTATTATACTCACGGCAGAATAGAGACAAATTGATTGTCATTATTAATACTGCAATCATACTTTGGTTTCCGTAGTAGGAAGGTAAAACTTTTTGACAGGTGAGAAAATGCTAGCATTCAGTTCAAGTACAGTTCTTAATGTAGTTTCTAATTTTTACTGTACAGAAATCATTTAGGTCTATGCAAATGTATAATGTTACCAACCAAGTGGCGCTGAGGGCCTTTGAAGTGGCGCGTGACGCCTTATCTGCCAATCGATATATAGCGTCCTTAATATTCTGGACTCTGTAAGGTAACTGTGCATGCTCTGCCGCCTGAACTTTCAACGGTTCAGTGCGTCACACAAGTCTGCGAGATCGTGACAATTAGCATACAGCTTTGTGTCTCTCTCCAAGCATTAAGTTCATGAAGGATTCTCCGTGTTACTTTCAGTTATAGCTTATTCTGTTGGCATTATCTATTGTCTGGGACAAACCTGATACACATAAATCTCATTATGTACCTACTATGGGCATTGATTTAAAGTAGGTTTTCCATTCTTCCCGGCGGCCGCGCTGGCGCAGTTGGTTGAGGCACTGCGCTACAAACCGGAAGGTTGCGGGTTCGATTCCCGATGGTGTCACTGGATTTTTTTATTGGCATAATCCTTCCGGCCGCACTCAACCTCTAACAGAAATGAGTACCAGGAATATTTCCTGGGGGGTAAACGCGGCCGGTGCGTATGGCTGACAACCTTACCACCTTCATGTGCCGATTGTCTAGAAATCTGGGAGCCTCAACCTCCTGGAACCCTGTGGGCCTGTCCAGGCCTGTAATGGGACTATTTCTTTTCATTCTTCCCGTTTCTTTTTAGGTGTGTGCCGTTTTTGAGACATATGTCCCGGTGTCCCGAGAAGTCCCTTCAGGACGCTCAATTGTCCCGCTTTTTGATTTCACAGATTTCTCATTCTCACCACTGCACCGATGGTTAGCGAGTTCAAGTGTTTTTGATAATGTCGGCAGTGTTCTAAATTTATAGCATGTAAATGATGATAAAATTTTGTGGGTCTTCCACACACAACGTGCTACTGACTGTGCATGCTACACAGTCTGCCTTCCTACTACCATTTAGTCTTTCTTTCCAAACGCACAGATGTATTTGTGTGTTCGATAAGTATTGATTAAAATATGATGAAAACACAATAGCAAAAGGGTCTCATGTTGTGGTTTTAAAGCACTTGCATATGTACGAATGACACCTTGTGTTTGGAAAATATGATTTTTAAAATGTGTCAGGTTTTTACTGCAAGTGTCCCAGGCTCTTTATATATATTTTTGAAAACGTCCCGGATTTCCTTTCAAGTATTATTGGAACCCGAAGTTAAAGGTGCTTTCAAAATAATCGAGAAAGCCTTGACAAAAATCGGCTAAGCAACGAGTAACCTGACCTTATATCGCAGTGGCACACAAAACGTGTAATTCTGAAAGGCCCGGTATTGGAAACTCCATTCCGTGGGCAGCGGTTCTCAAATCATGACAGTAGATAACGAGATTCTACCAAGACAACGAACAAATCACCGCATATTACAGGAAAGTGAGCGGGAGCCGGAGTAAAGCCGTCGGTGTAGCGAAGAGGCCGTGGGCGGGACGTCAGGGGAATCGTGTTTCGTTTTCTGACGGCAAGAGATGCATCTCCTCTATTAACTGCCCAGATTGCCTCTGGAGTTCACAATGAGCACACTGGGACTTTCTTCTGTGGGTGTCATGCCGGGGAATGGACACTGCCAATCGCTTAGAATCGAGCTCGGTTATAACGTCACGAGAGACACTAAGTATTTTGTGTTGTTATAAGCGAGTGTTGCTCTAACCCAGTTATATAATGTTGTGGTTAACAGTGAGGAATTAATTGGTACCACAGAATATCTGATGCCAAAGTGATGTATCGCATAAACCGATGCCGTTGTAACCGGGTTCGACTGTGTTTCTAACCTGCCCAGAAGCACAAAGATGAACAGGGAAATTTCTGTGCAAGAAGGTGGCTACAAATGAACGAAGCGGTAGCTCTATGAAGCCTACGAGTTCCATATCTGAGGCAATTAGGCGTATTTTTTTATTAGTTCAGATAGAAGTGGGAGCACCACATAAATCAATCAGGAGGAGAAAAGGGTTTTTTATAATTTACAAAAGCGTTTAACTTTTATTCAGTGAGGCCCAGGCGCTAGCACAGCTGGTTGAGGCACTGCGCTACAAAGCGGAATGTCACGGTTTTGGTTCCCGATGGGGTCATTAGAATTTTTCATTGACTTTATCCTAGGGTCGACTCAGCCTCTAACAGAAGTGAGTACCAGGAATATTTCCTGGGGGGTAAAGGCGGCCGGTGCGTATGGCTGACAACATTACCACCTTCACGTGCCGACTGTCTAGAAATTCTGGGAGCCTCAACCTCCTGGAACACTCAGGGCCTGTACAGGCCTGTCATTGGGCAGCTAGCTAGCAAACGGAGGGTCAGTGTTCTTTATGTAAGGTAAGGCCATGCCATGGCTCAGGCGGTTAGCCGTCTGCCTTCCTTCCCGGAGGCCCAGGTTCAATCCCGGGTCAGTCCATGTGGGATTGTGGTGGACAAAGTGGCACTGGGACAGGTTTTTCTCCGAGCACTTCAGTTTTCCCCTGTTAATTTAATTCCACCGGTGCTCCATTACTAGGAGAGGGACAAAAAGTAATCGTCACCTTCATCACAGGGTTGCACAAGAAGCCTCAAGGCTGCGGTGCGCCCGTAGCGTCTGCTGCGGGGCCCTTCACCACTAAAACAAAAGTACTGAATTTTAGAATTCCTACTGTTCATGTGCACATCCTGCTTCAAAATGGTAAAGAAATCCGAAACCCAAGTGGCTGTAACTCCAAAGGAGAGTAATTTAATATTTAGTGACAGGGGCTCATCTGGTGTTTTCTGTCGTCCGTAATGTTATTATTGCTAGCCAACAGTTACTAAAGAAACCACAATCAAATGCTTTATGTGAAAGAGAGACTTTGATCAAAAAGTATTTAACTTTTTTGGGGCACGCGGTGGCGCAGTTGGTTGAGGCACTGCGCTACAAACCGGTAGGTAGCGGGTTCAATTCCCGATGATGTCAGTGGATTTTTTCGTTGGTATAATCCTGTCGGTCGACTCAGCCTCTAACAGAAATGAGTACCAGGAATACTTCCTGGGGGGTAAACGCGGCCGGTGCGTATGGCTGACAACCTTACCACCTTCATGTGCCGATTGTCTTGAAATCTGGGAGCCTCGATCTCCTGGAACCCTCAGGGCCTGTCCAGGCCTGTAATGGGACTGCTTTACCTTTTTTTTTATTTAACTTTCTAGCTCTTGAGATATAGTGTCCTCAGAAGCAACGTCTGAAAGCCAATGCAAACCTTGTTTCGTCAAAGCGACGTGAACATTAATCTTGACAAAACAATTTCACTGTCAGACAGGTCAAAAGTTTAAGTATTCAAGAAGGACAATCCCTGTTGTTTCACCTAGCTAAATAACGAATTGTATGGAGCGGAGTCCTTCAAGAGGAACTGATATTTCATCAGCTAGTAAAGTTCCCCGCACTTTTTTGAACCTGGAAATTCATTACAATGATCATAAGAGCCCACCACCTGTCTCATTTATGAGCCAGATCAATCCAGTCCCTCCGCCCATTCTATTTCTTAAAGGTCGGCTTTGATATTGTCCTTCCATCTACACCTAGGTCTTCCAAGTGGTTATTATTTGAAAATGCATAAGCAAATTTTTTATGCTTGATAAGAAGACAATTTAACCCTTTAAAGACGAAGCGTATCTGTTTTATATAAGGACTCAGTGCGTACCGCGCTGTAAACACTCTCCACTTCAGTTATAAAAACCAGTCTCTTAATGTTTTATAAGGCAAAAGTTGCTGTTTGTTCTGAGATCCGTACAAAACACATAAACGCAATGTGGACACCACGTAGAATTTTTTAATGTTAAACCTGGTCGTGTGTAAAGTTACCGCTAGGCTTTAAAAGGTTAATCTCCCGAAGAACGTGATCAGCAAGTTGTATCGTAGAGAGGGCCCAGCATAACCTCAGCGTCGTGTCGCTTTCAGACGCGTGACAAGCGTTCTTACGTTCTCAAGATGAATTTGAATAACGCAAGTGTTTCAGCAACTTGTTTCTTCGTCACTAAACATGGCAGTGTCAAGAAATGAAGTGACCTTTACAGCTTTCTCAATAAAATGGTGGCAGAAATTTAATGGCGAATTGTACCCCGTTTCCTGCAACATCTGATGCAGTTCAGTCTGTAGAAGGTCGCCGATGCGATTTCAGTCTCACAATTATGTGTGTCGTTGTTTTAGAAGTGTTGTTACTTGAGATGCCCGTTTTAATGATTTTGATGAACTTGCACAAAACTTGCACCAAACTTGCACAAAAGGTTCTCTCGTACGGATGTCACAGTCTTCCCTTCGAACCCCGGCCTTTACTTCGCGGCCTGATACGCGCAGAACCTAGACCCTTAAATCTTTTTTAAAAAATTTAAACATCATAAATATGCAGTTTTTACCCTCGTTATTTCCAAGGCTATCCACGTCTGATATATATATATATTTTTATATACTAACATACATAAGGCACTGAGATCTCAAACCCAATACAACTGTGTTTATATTTTTTCTCTTTTTCTTGTGGCCACTGATGTCGACCATGTTTGGTCGAAACATGTAGCTGGTTTGTAAAGTTATTCCTTTGTTGTGTTTTGACTGGATTTATTCTACTTCTTTGCTTCATTCATTTCGAATCCCTGTGTGATTCTACCTTCCTGTAATGTGCAGTACCGCTGATATGTACTTGAACACTGCTAGCAATTAACCTCCTCGTGTATCAAATCCATTGACTGTAGGGTGAGGTCTGAAATAAAGCCAAAAAGGAAGGTACAAAAGACAAGCATATATATTACTCAAATTTACCAAAACTTCAATAGACTACGTAGTCATTGAAATTTACAGGTTTTTTAAATCCTAAATACAACTGAAGTTATTAAAGGTTTAATAATCTACGACGATTTTATGCATTCACTTTATTTCAGTTATATTTGATGTTAAAATTCTGTTCTGAAGGATGTGAAGAAAATTTACTTTGGTTCATATATCTGCAATGTAACACTGTATTTACACCAAAATCAACTTCAACAGAAAATGTACTACAACGTCTTTATACGTATCAATATATCATATGTTAGGAACTGTAAGTGGTCTCTTTGTTTTAAAATTTTAAGGATAAAATTTTTATGCCATTCTCATGTACCCCACATGTGCTAAATTCGCAAACAGTTTTTTTTTTTACATTGTGGAGGCTTATTCATCTAATGACGCCGTCCTTTCGCCTCTCCACTACTGTCATATGACGCAATTTATTAACTTAAACTCTGAACTAATTACAGAACGCTACCCGGAAAAATAAAGAGTGCGATTCTTTGGTGGATATATTTACAAACGGCACCATAGAATCAATACAAGAACTGTGCAACAAATTTTATACAAGATTTTAACGTTTAGGAGTTTTAGTATTTTACAGTCACATTCATGCACATCTTATGTAATTTTGATATAGCCCCCTTGATAATAGCATAATTACATGCCGAAACATGTCGGGGAGAAGTTAAACAAAAAGATAAATAAATAATATTTTATATAAGTTGGATCTATTTTGTTGTTTTGTTATATATACGATAGTTGGTTCCTTTCTACAAAAATATCACCAATAATACGATATACAACAGAAGATATATAATCCCAGCAGTCCATAACGTTATTTATAAAACACTTAAAATATAAGCCAAATCGCAGAGAAAATTTTTGGAAAGTATGTGGGGTTTTTTTGAGTGACGTTGCGTTTTCCACTAAGCTAATAAGAGAAACTTTTTAACTTCTAGACTGTATGTTACCGGACTTCCTGAGTATGCAGGGCGATTCAAAAAGAAAAGTCAATATTTTGGGAGGTGATAATGTGGGACATTGTCAGAAAAAGTTCATATGAACGCGTGTCTAATTCTGAATGGTTACCGATATAGAGCTGTTTGAATCAACAAATACAAAAGCATTGTGAATGATAATAAAGAAATGGAATTTGCTTAGAATTAATTTAATTTTAATTTAATGTTTAAATGACAAATTTGTTACACAGAGATGACAAATTTGTTACAGTTCACAATAAATTTTCGAAAATCCCACAGTCAATCTCAATGCACTTTTCAACTCCTGTGTGAAGATGGCGTGTTGTTCGTCTCAGTTGATCTTCACGTGTCTTTATGCCGGCAGCAGCATCCAAAATGCGAGCGAGCAATTCGTCTCGTGTATCCACCTTTCTTTTGTATACTTCGCTCTACATCCAACCCCACAAACAAGAATCTGACGGAGTTTTGGTCTGTAGATTAAAACAGCTCTATCTCGGTAACCATTCAGACTTAGACACATGTTCATGTGAAATGTCTCTTCTCACAATGACTGATACTATCACCTCTCAAAATATTGACTTTTCCTTCTGAATCACCCTGTATGAAGGCTATAATGACATGGTGTAATCTACATTAAAATGAAAAGAATCATCTGTTCCTTTCAGTGGCCAAGTATGGCTCTGCATGGCACGTGGCACGCACACAAATTGTCAGCTCCTACAGGGCCTTCTCTCGGGAGAAAGTTGTGGCTGAGCTCGGCGCCTATATTGGCCTGGGACATGTCAACGTCACCCTCAGAGGTAAGTTTGCATTTGCCTTCGGTAAGATAATAATATACATTGTGATGGGGCATCAACGCACATATATTGTGCCAGGCGTGCACCCAGAATACTTCCTTGCCCGGGGGGGAGGGGACCCTGAGGCTATATGTAATTTTGTTTGATTTGAAAAATTATGTTATAAAAATCATGTTGTAAGTACAACATAACGCTGCAACTGCATTTATATACATACGAATATAACTACATGTTCCATGACTCAATCACAGTGTCCTATCATCTTATTTAATTTTGTTAATTTATTTTTCGAAATTCTAATGTCCTAGACATCAGCCGATTTTAGTGGCTTATTTTGGGTGAAGCGTAAGTGACGTAGAACTTTTGGTATCGTATCTACCAAATCTGTGTTTTTTAAGTTTTGGTTTTGGGGGTTTCGGGGGGGCGGCAGCTAGTTAGCCCCCCCCCCCCCCCTTGGGTGCGCCTCTGTATTGTGAATTAGTTCGTAACCATCACGAAGGCTGCGATGTGAACATTTGTGGTTATTTGCACATGTAAGGAATTTTCACTGTTACAATTTGTGAACCATTTTTGTGTACAAAATATTTATGGCTTCCATCTCTGTAATTCACGTCAGACCGCATAATGAAGGTGTCCATATATTCGCTGTGCATGGAACCTGAAGACAGAGGCAGAAAGTTCCTCCGAAACGCAGGTTTTCATTTACAAATTAACACGAATTCATATCCCAGAAAACGTTAATATCGACATGGTTGTGAGAAACTCGAATGTCACAAATATTTTGGAGTCAGCCAAGCGTGGCTGGAAGGTGTTAAATTTCAAAATTTCAGACATTTAGGAAAAAAAAACACTTTGATGTCATTTTGGGCACAAAAACCTGTTTCTTTGAGACAAGTCTACGTAGCTGTCTGTTTTGTTACATGTGGATCGAAACGATTGGAACGTTGAGACTGACATATAGTCCGAATTTTCTGTTCCTATAGAAATTGCATTTTTAGTTTAGAGATAAAATTGCTAGGAAAATTTTGGCTACGCAAATTACGGAATGACGAGTGAAAGATTGGAAACCGCTTGAAAAGAAACAGCAGTGGCCTTTTTAACCTTTTAAAGCCTAGCGGTAACTTTATATATCACCAGGTTTAACATTAAAAAATTCTACGTGGTGCCCACATTGCGTTTATGTGTTTTGTACGGATCTCAGAACAAACAGCGACTTTTGCCTTATAAAACATTAAGAGATTGGTTTTTATAACCGAAGTGGAGAGTGTTTACAGCGCGGTACGCACTGAGTCCTTATATAAAACAGATAGGCTTCGTCTTTAACCTTTTAAAGCCTAGCGGTAACTTTACATACCACCAGGTTTAACATTAAAAAATTCTACGTGGTGCCTACATTGCGTTTATGTGTTTTGTACGGATCTCAGAACAAACAGCAACTTTTGCTTTATAAAACATTAAGAGACTGGTTTTTATAACCGAAGTGGAGAGTGTTTACAACGCTGTACGCACTGAGTCCTTATATAAAACAGACACGCTTCGTCTTTAATATAGCTTTCCGGAATTTTCCTAGAAAGACATATCAAACCACTAAAAATCTCAAGCAGAATGGCTTGTCTCTGGGGCGATATTTCAATCCTGAACACCCCTGAACAAGAATCAATTTTGTAGCGCAGTCTACCGCGACGTCCTTTCTTATCTTGCAGTGCATCGTGACTTAAATACGCCTGTATAGGTATAATAACAGTAAGTAGGGGAAGGCTGCTCATATTGGACGTTTTTAGAACAAAAGCTTTTTACGGGAAACATGAAGGAAATAAACTGAAGAATAATTTTCTATCAAACGTGCATTCATTAGGAACTGAACTGCGTGGTACATATTTCACTTTTTATTGCACAAGAAAGTATATTTTAGAAAAAGTTTCCTAAAAGACATTTTCGGTTCAAATTAAGTTTATACACTCCTAAATGGGACCATACTAGAAGCAGCACTTTACAGTGCGTGAAATCTGCAAATCGACTGAATGTATTCTTCATAATCGTAATTTTCTCCTTCGGTTCCAACCTCGCACAGCACTGGCGACTCACTACGGGTCGCCCGTGCACTCTGTCATGTCACGCATCTCGTCCAGTTAACAAACTTTGTAAAAACCATCTTCAGCTCTCTGTGGTTTACCCTTGCAAGCCAATTATTTCTGGTGTTTCTTTGTACAGTGGAAAGGGCAGTTTCGTCCCTGTTAAATATCCTAGTACCGTCCGAATTATTTTCGTCCATTTATTTCCCAGAAGAGGGAAACATTCTCTTTCTGTATAGAAACTTCAAGCTTCGTCACAGACGTTGCTTTATGTTGACGCAGGGGTACTGTAGTATGGGGAACAATAAATCTGTAACACCACTGGTTGCCAGCAATTTATAGGCCGTAGCTGAACACGTGGGTTAAAGTGTTCGCCTCTGCTACTTATATGTCAGCCTGGAGATACTTCCGTACATATGTACATACATACATACATACATACACACATACATACATACATACATACATACATACATACATACACACACATACATACATAGTGTACATACATACATACATACATACATAGTGTACATACATACATACATACATACATACATACATACATACATACATAGTGTACATACATACATACATACATACATACATACATACACACATACATACATACATACATACATACATACATACATACAATGGGTCCATAATTTTGTCACAAGACAACAGGATGTGCAATTAAGTCATCAACATTCAAAAACATACAAAAATGTACGTTGCAAAATACTTTAAACATTTTATGCGCAGTCTTAGAGGTCATTATTACAGTTTATCAGTACACATAAGAAATTCATCTACAGCGTAAAAGCAGTGTGCATTTAAGTGTCTTCTTAGTGCTACTTTAAATTGTGCCTTTTCATTCTTAAGATTTGTGACACTGTATGGTAAACTGTTGAAAATTCTGACGCTAGAATAGAATGCACTTTTCTGAAAGCATGACAGGTTGGCAGTTGGTCTATGCAGACGGTGCTTATTGCTTGTGTTAATACTGCGTACTGACGGATTTGTTTGAAAATTTTCTTGGTTATTAACAAAGAAGTTCATTAATGAAAATATCAACCCAAAACGTATTTCTCCCAGTTGCAGGACCAGATTAAGTAAATAATTTTCAGCTTATTTTGACAGGTCATTATTTATTTCGAACAACTGTGTATGGGTTACAGCATTTATTTTGGACTCGTCAATTCACATCTTTATGTTTGTTTTCTGGACATTGTAAGCTGTGGTTGAACAGCTGAGTCTCACATCCCCATTCCGACACGCAGCCAAAGATACCCAAATTGGTTTCTTTACATGTGAATCACCCTGTATAACTGAGGATGATGCAATGCTTTGCGTGCATCCATGGTTCGGGTAGTAAGTCAATAAATGTTAAGTTAGAAAAACAACGTATGCCCTAACAAACGTGGCACATTCAGCCGTTTCTGTTCAAGTATCTCGCAAATCAAAAAATCAAAGAAATATTTTTATTCGATATAATGTGTGTGCTCTACCCGGCTATGCACGTTTTCGCCGAAGCATATTCTGCCGCGATTAATACAGAGGGAAGTAGTCTCCAGAAGGCTGCGGAACTTATAAAGTTCCTTCTATACGTTGTCATTTGTTTTTGTCTGATGACAACCAGAACTGGATGAATAATCAGTCATCAACCAACTTATGTACTTAATAAATAAATTCAGAATTAATTATAAAACCACATGTTTCGGCACTGGGGTGCCGTCATCAGGGAATTATTCAGAACAAAGGATTAACAAAGACAACCTACATTAGCGTGTTGGCCTTGTTACTCCTTTGTTCTGAGTAATTCCCTGGTGATGGCACCCCCGGTGCCGAAACATGTAGCAGTATCATAATTGCTGCTGAATGTATTTTATTAAGTGCGTAAGTTGGTTGATGTATAGATTGTAAGAATGTGCACGGTGTGAATCACGAAATTTGGAGGAAAAAGTCAATAAATTTTAGTGAAACTTCTCGGTATCGACTTTCATGAAGATTTAATCAGCGATTCGCAGAATGTTACTCGAGGAGTGTCGGACGCGCAGACAGACGGACACGTTGAAAATAATAGAAGACAATATTGCAAATTTTTGTTGAAAATCACGATTGAGTATTTTCAAGATAAAAAAGGGAGGATACAAAAAGCGAAATGAAGAAAACGCAGGCTTTGTTTGTTTGTTTGTTTGTTTGTTTGTTTGTTTGTTTGCTTGCTTGCTTGCTTCCTTGGGTGTAAATACAACTTTCCATACTGCCTGTCAGAATTTTTATCCCTTGTTTTGCAAACACGAGAATACAGGGTGCAGACATTTCGAATTGTCTCTGTCAAAAATTCCGTCAGTCCTGCCCGAGGGTCTGGCTCTTGAAGTGTATAATTTGGCCACCCGTGTCAATAAGAATGCCAGCGTTACGCAAGCAGTAATAGCACGATACAGTGTTACTTATGTTTCGCTCCAGTAACTCCAGAGCACCTAAACAGCGACTGTCATATGTTTCGTTACGTGTCTGTTATACTGCAATTCTTTCGCCTGCCTAGGGTCAAGACACCAGCGTACGAGGGTTAATAAAACAATAAATAATGTAGTTAAGGTACGTGTTACTTAACACCGGCTCTTTGACGTTGTTTATTCCGTGTATTGTGATGAAGTTAGAAACTTATTTAGCACCAGCAAATGCGCTATTCTATATTTTATTCGTATTATCTTTTATATACAGCCTACATATTTCGGCGTTATATCATGCCGTTTTCAGGCAGCTGACATCAAAATTTCTATAAAACTGACAACAATAAAGTAGGTCAAAATAGACGTACATACGTTGTGATATCAACAGTGCAGAGTATTACAGGTTTTGATTAACCCTTTAAAGACGAAGCGTATCTGTTTTATATAAGGACTCAGTGCGTACCGCGCTGTAAACACTCTCCACTTCGGTTATAAAAACCAGTCTCTTAATGTTTTATAAGGCAAAAGTTGCTGTTTGTTCTGAGATCCGTACAAAACACATAAACGCAATGTGGGCACCATGTAGAATTTTTTAATGTTAAACCTGGTGGTATGTAAATTTACCGCTAGGCTTTAAACTGTTAATATAGTACACGTAATGTAATGTAATATAATGTAATGTTGATGCTACTGTAGTACTGTTTGTTAAAATGTAAAGCTAAAAATAAAGCAATCCTTGTACAGGCCTGGACAGGTCCTGAGGGTTTAAGTAGGTTGAGGCTCCCAGATTTCAAGACAGTTGGCACATGAAGGTGGTAAGGTTGTCAGCCCTACGCACCGGCCACCTTTACCCCCCCAGGAAATATTCCTGGTACTCATTTCTATTAGAGGCTTAGTCAAACCCAGGACCACAGTGCGGCCGGAAGGACTCAATCAATGAAAAATTCCAATGACACCATCGGGAATCGAAACTTCGAACTTCCAACTGCGCCACCGCGTGCCCCGTTAAAATATAAAATTGTTAAAATGTTTACAAGCTTAAGTCGTCATTAAATCTTTGCGTACAAACATCTATTCTTCTTTGATCCAAACTGGATCTCGTCCCTGTAAGATGTGAGTCGTACTGCATATGGTGAATGACTGCACGAATAAAATATAGAATATTGCGTTTGTTAGTGTTACATAAGTTTCTAAATTGAAGACTGACGCTTTCAGACCTTCTTCTTCTTAACCCATGTACATTAATGAACGTTAATTCATATTTAAGTTGAAATTAAGCAGACGTGTTGGTGTCTTTGGCTAATACACATCCTTCGTGAATGGTTGGAATGACTGGAAGACACAGAAACGCCATGCTAGCACAAATATGGAGAAACTACGAACGACTCGAATTATGATGGCAACTGTACGTTACGTCATTTCCGGAGCGGGACATACAAAATCACAGGCCGCTTGGTTTCTGTTTCACAGAGTGTACCAGTCGAGCCACCGAATAATTCTGCAGCTAAACGAGGGAAGGATAGTGGAAGTTTTGCATTATTCATACCGTGCATTGTCCATAATCACATCGCACAATATCCAGTCCAAAAAAATGGTATAAGATATTAAAAAAGACCAGACTGATCGCCTTTTTGTATCTTTTTGTTATGTGTACTCGTATATATTGCTAGTTCTTTTTGTGGAATCTTAATTTGATACGAATCTCTGATGGTGATCCCATGATGTATCGAAACATGTTGGACTGATAACAAGACATTGTAATATAGAGTATCTAAAAAAAAATACAGTGCATTTTGTTGTGCTGAGTGTTGTGTCATATTGACCCTTTAAAGACGAAGCGTATCTGTTTTATATAAGGACTCAGTGCGTACCGTGCTGTAAACACTCTCCACTTCGGTTATAAAAACCAATCTCTTAAGGTTTTATAAGGCAAAAGTTGCTGTTTGTTCTGAGATCCGTACAAAGCACATAAACGCAATGTGGGCACCACGTAGAATTTTTTAATGTTAAACCTGGTGGTACGTAAAGTTACCGCTAGGTTTTAAAATGTTAAAGACGAAGCGTATCTGTTTTATATAAGGACTCAGTGCGTACCGCGTTGTAAACACTCTCCACTTCGGTTATAAAAACCAATCTCTTAATGTTTTATAAGGCAGAAGTTGCTGTTTGTTCTGAGATCCGTACAAAACACATAAACGCAATGTGGGCACCACGTAGAATTTGTGAATGTTAAACCTGGTGGTATGTAAAGTTACCGCTAGGCTTTAAAAGGTTAAGAGTATTGCGGTGTGAACGCAATATTTAAGTTCTGTTTTGCGTTGTTGAGCTAAATACGTCACTGTTAAAAATACAAATTATTACAACTGTTTCCATGGCAACGCCAAAATGATTTCTCTTTCGCATTGTTGCTTAGTGTTACGTGTCTCTGCCAGAAAAGTAAAAGGTACTTCGAACTCCATGTGAAGTGCCGTATATATTTTTTATCCATTTTAACCAAACCCGAATTTTCTGAACAGATTTTAATATACCAGAAACTGAAGTGTACAATGCGGACTATTTCTTGGGGCCGGGATAAAATTAAGAAGCCGTGGACATAGTGCCACTATTTAGACGTATGTTATAGTGTCTGTAGGATCGTGCACCGATCCCGGTGGCTGTGCGGTTTAAAGAGTAGTTCTGGAGTCACTTGATTGCTGGGAGCGCGGGTTCGAATCCGGCGGAATGTATGGATGTTCATCTGTTGTGTCCGTTGTGTAGGTAGCGGCCTCTGGGACGAGCTTATCATTCGCCCAGAGGAGTCGTACCGTCTGTGGGTGTCTAATTGTGTGTGATCTACAAACCTCAACAGTGAGGCGGCCTAGGCCCGACTTGGGCTGTTGCGTCACGGACAAAAATAGAGGATCGTGCAGTTCGCCATGAAGTAAAAGGGGCCGTCTGGTTTCGTTGTGCAATGTCGGTAAACCCACGTTATGAATTTCTATTGCAATGTGTTTGTAGGTTCTTAATACCCTTTTGCTTTTGTTGTGGTGAAGGGCCCCGCAGCAGACGCTACGGTCGCACGACAGTCATAAGGCTTATTGTGCAACCCTGTGATGAAGATGGAAAGAAAGATGATGAGTTTTTTTTCGTTTTTCCAAGTCATAGAGCACCGATGCAATGAAATTTACAGGAGAAAATCGAAGTACTAGGGGAAAAACCTGTCCCAATGCCACTTTGTTCACCACAAATCCCACATATATCGATCCGGAATCGAACTCGGGCCTCCGCGGCTGGAGGCCAGCGACTAACCGCCTGAGCCATGCACGGCCCTCTTGATACCTTACTATCCATATTCTTGAAACCATTTCCTGTAAAGAATTAGCAACTTTTGATAAAATATTTTTTTTCTGGCAATAAGATTGCGCCTTCTGAGGTGTTATGTCATACAGCTTGACAGATGTGGGCCGGGATAGCTCAGTCGGTATATCGAGTCGCTACAGACTAGAGAGTCCGGGGATCGAATCCCAGTGGGGGGAGATTTTCCGCGTCCGTCCAAGCCGGCCCTGGGGCCCACCCAGCCTCCTACACAATGGGTAACGGGTCTCTTTCCCGAGGGTAAAGCAGCCGGGGTGTGGCGTTAACCACTCACCCCCTTATAGCGCCGAGGTTAACCCTTTAAAGACAAAGAATATCTGTTTTATATAAGGACTCAGTGCGTACCGCGCAGTAAACACTCTCCACTTCGGTTATAAAAACCAATCTCATAATGTTTTATAAGGCAAAAGTTGCTGTTTGTTCTGAGATCCGTACAAAACACATAAACGCAATGTGGGCACCACGTAGAATTTTTTAATGGTAAACCCGGTCGTATGTAAAGTTACCGCTAGGCTTTAAAAGGTTAATGAAAGAGTAGAGCTATACCTCTACTCACACTTTGTACCTTCATGACAGGTTATGGGATGACATTTTCTTTACCTTTGTAGTTTGGCAAATCATAATTCTAGAATATTCTATAATGTAATTCTATATCTTATTTCTATCACTTGAACTACGGCCTTGAATTGAAGCTATGGCTGTGTAGAGGAGCAGTGACGTCATATGCCTGGGAACAAAATGGTGGACTGCAGCTGCCTAAACACGACGGTTATGTAGACTTGTCAGTGACGGGCATATTACGGAACGATAAATTTTGTTGCCAAGCTATTGCCCATGTACTTGATCAACTGCGCTGACACACCACTGTACTTTTATGGCAGGAAAGGGTACTACGTTACATTTGGCTGGATGAGACAAGGAAATACTGACAAACAATTTAATTACTTTTCTCCAATGGCGCGACAGCCCCTACTGGGCCAGGGCCTCCTCATTATCGAGGCTTCACGATCACACACAGACACACACCACACTCGGTAGGACTCCTCTGGTCGAGTGATCAGCCCAACGCAGAGACCTCTACTAGACAAAACAAACACTCACAATTGACAGACATCCATGTCTCCGGCGGGATTTGAACCCGCAATCCCAGCAAGCGCTCGGCCGACGGCCCACGCCTTAGATAGCGCGGCCACTGGGATGGGCAGTAATTTAAATATACACATTACATTTCGACGGAAGGATGCTTGTTTCAGAAATAATATGGCAGTGGGGAAGTCCATCTAAAACAGGGGGGAGTGAAAATTTATTCGACACCCCAGCCAGGCTCTGGGCTGCGGTGTTGACGTAAATTTATTGTGCGGAAATGTAAATACCACAAAGGAAGACGATATCTGTATTAGTCGGTAGTATAAGTGTAGTTCTGAAATAAAATGCTGAGATAAATAAATATAGACCTTTGTGTCTCATAGACAATATAACCCCATGCAGCAGAGTCCTCACTTAGTCAAGCAATTCCCCGCATTGTATGGAACCCGAAGGTTCATAACCGCTTTCACAAGGGCCCGCCACTTGTCCATATTTTGAGCCAGATCTATCTAGCCCCTACCCCCCCAACCACCCTACTGTCAGAACGGTATTTTTGCGAATGTTACAACCTTCTGCTGTCATTCGGGGGGGAGACGCCATCGTCGTCAATTGGTAAAAAAAACCAGCTTTTATTTCTTGATCGGTGCGCGCGGTGGAAGGGCGGCCGCTTCTGGCGTCATCTTCACGGCAAAGAGCGAACCAGCGATAAAGTCTGGAGCGATAGAGTGCACCATTGGCATATGCCTTCTGTGTCATTTGCAGTGCTGATGCAGCATATTTACCGGGGTTTAGGCAAGACATAATCCTTAGTCTTTGTTCTCCCATAATTACAGTTACAACGCACAAGGAATTAATCTACAAAATACGCCATGGCTCAACAGTGGCTACAGATCATAAATGTGGCTAATCGCGGGCTGACGAACCTTGGCCACACAGGTCACCTAGCTTGGCCATGTGTTGGGCGAAGGGCAGATCGAAAGGCAAAGGTTGATTCTAAACAGTCCCAACGTTGTCCGATAGATGGTGCTAGCGTCATTGTTACGATAAAAGGTGACCTAAAATTTTCACGTGCATAACGCATCTATAGTCTATTGCCTATAGTCCACCATCTCAGAAAGTACTATCTGCGTAGGGAAAACACCAAGTTGGAGGTATTATGTGACAGGACATGCAACGTACGTATAACGTAACACTGACGTGCGTTCGCGTAATTACTGTTGCCGTGGAAAAGCAATAAGTATTACATACTCTGAGTGTGTGTCTGTAGCCTTAGTTATCCAGCATGCAAAGCGCATGCGCCGTATTATATTGCCATCTGTGGCCTGTCTGGCTCTACCATATTTTTCCACATTATCTCATAAACGGCACGATTTTCGGAAAAAAATTATTGAACATAAAATTTCTATAACTTTTGTCTGAAATATTCCTCATTCTAAGAAGAACTGAACGAGATATTATTGTAAATATACATAATTCTTTACGTAAACTATCAGTCATTCTTGTCAGATTTTAATGAAAAATAAGTTTTATCAACAGAGTTTCGAAAAGTACTCAAAAGTCAAATTTCATGAAAATTCGTCCAGTGGGAGCAGAGAGAAGGGACACGCAGACGTGACGAAGCTAATACCTTCTTTTCACAATTTTGCGAACGCGCCTAAAGTTCATGCATGAAGAATTCAGAAGGAGGATCAGTGTATTCTGGCCCCGAGCAAAGAATTAACAGAGACCACCTGCATGAAGGAGAGACCGTTGTGATAAGTTACTGCCCACCTGGGCTGGGCTGATCATGACAAGTTTCATATAACAGGAAGGTATGTTACTGTATTCACAACTCGCCACTGGGCATCATCGTGAGACGAAGTTTTGTGCAGCCAATTTATGTGCGTCGCTAAGGAACCGCCTTTCAAGGCCTAAGCCATGAATAACGTTTTGTCATTAGAGGCAACAACATTCTGCCTAGCACAGCTATTGTGTTTATTGACACACTTGGTAAGGCTACATGTTTCGGCTAACTCTACGCCGTTTCAGCCTATAAGTAATTAAAAAGGAACATATACCACATATAATGGACAAGGGCGCACCCAAGGGGGGGGGCCTGCCGGGCTGCGGCCCCCCAAACCCCCAAAGCTGAAATTTAAAAAACATATATTTTATATATTATATCAAAAGTTGTACTGTGATTTTTCCTTCAGCCGAAATCATCCACTGAAATCGGTTGATGCCTAGTACATGAGAATTTTGAAAAATAAATTGATAAAATTTAAAAAAAAACAAGAAGACAGAACACTGTGATTGGGTCATGGAAAGTGCAGTTATTTTCGTATGTACATAAATGCAGTTGCAGACAGCGTTATGTTGTACTTACAGCATGATTTTCATAACATAATTTTTAAAATCAAACATAAATTGTATATTGCCTCAGGGTCACCTCCCCCCCCCCCCCCCAAGGAAAAATTCTGGGTGCGCCCCTGATAAGGGAATCAGGCAAAATCAAGGTTTAGCTCATCTTGTTACATAAGACAGGTAATATTTTAAGTATGAAGGTCTCATGCAGTCTTGTGCCTCATTGTTTATTTTATGGGTAAAAGATGTTTAAATTAAATTAAAAGTGTTTTTGTCATTAATTTGTGGGTGGAAACTTATGATAAGCAATATTGCTTTAGTTATAAAGATAGACATTTTGTGTACTTCTGCAGTTTTGCAACGAGGATGTACAAGCTGTCCATCCAATCCTCCCTCTAACTCCACGTGGAGGACCACCGCTTGTTTCCTCTCTGCGTTTGGTTATTTAACCTAATCGCAGCTACCCTCAACGCCAGTGTCTGCATGAGGCATAAACAGTCGTAACGGAGAGACCATGTTAAATACTGTTCACCGCACATGCGCGTTCAGGGTTGCCGTATCAGTAGCGAGGAGCGCGCCATCTTGTTTCAGTTGATTCGGTGCGACACATGAAGAACGCCCTTAGAAACTTGTACAAACACACGTTGCTGCCTTGTTTTTGTTTCATCGCTACGTAATCTGCTGGATGCTAGGGTAGAAATTCTGCTTCCTATTTGAGAGGTTACAGGTTCAAATCTATGGCCCGAAACAGCCACTGTGATTGAGGATTTCCAAGGTTTTCGCCGTTTCTGCAGGAAATGATCGGACTGGCGCATTAATTTTGGACACGACCTCTTCATTCCACATTATTTAGATTCATGACACACTAATCATCGATGCTGTACTACTCCGAGCAGGGTCGCACCCCAGTTTGGGTGGGGTTTGCAGGACAGCAGCCCTTCCCAAATCGAAATTTAAAAAAACATGGGTTTTGAAGGCCGATTCCAGTGGCCGTGCGGTTGCTGGGATCGTGGGTTCGAATCCCACCGGGGGCATGGATGTTTGTCTCTTGTGAGTGTTTGTGTTGTCACGTAGAGGTCTCTGTGACGGGCCGATCCCTTACCCAGAGGAGTCCTACCGACTGTGGTGTGTGTCTGAGTGTGATCAAGTGAAGATAAACAAATTCGACACCTACTGTGAGTAGGTAGAAGAGGGAAGGACTACGAAACGAAACAGAGGTTTTGTAGACGCGATGATTTTAAGCGCTTTACGCGTTTTACCCTTCAGCCACTGAACTCGGCTGATGAGTAGCACGTTAAAGTTTTGAAAAAGAAATAAAAGAACTGAGGATGTCTTAGATGAATTTAAAAGGAACCAAGACGGGTAGATATTGTGATTTAAATTACGTGATTTGTCACGGAACATGTAGTTATATTTGTATACATAAAAACGCAGTTGCAAAAAGTGTTACATTACAGTTATGCTTATGGCATGATTTTTATAACGTAAAAGTTTAATAAAATATTCTCGGACTAGCAACCAGTCAGGTTGTTGAATGGCGAGTAAACCAACTTTTCGAGAACCATCTCTGACTCCTCATCAGGGAACTGACTACCTTCCAAGACTTCGAAACTTTGTATTTTTGTGGTGAAGGGCCCCGCAGCAGACGCTACGGACGCACCACAACCTTGAGGCTTCTTGTAAAACCCTGTGATGAAGATGACCAGTTTTTTTCCTTTTTTGGTTTTTCCTCGTGATGGATCACTGTTGGAATGAAATTGAGAGAGTAAAACCGGAATACTCGGAGAAAAACCTGTTCCAGTTCTACCTTTTCCACCCCAAGTCCCAAATAGAGTGACCGAAACATTGGTTTACCCCGCATTCAACCACCTAACGCCGCTGCTAGTCCGAGAATATTTTGTTGAATTCAGTCGTCGTGAAAGCTTTAAATTACATACATTTTAAATCATAGATAAATTACATGCAGCCTCCGGGTCACCTCCTCACTCCCCCAGTGAAAATTTTTGGGTGCGCACCTGACAGAGGGCGTGATTAAATAAACCATAAATGAGGACGTATAGGAACTTTTATGGCATGAAGTAAAGCCAAAGCATCGCGGTCAAAGTTTCCTGAACAAAACCGTTTTTTAATACTTCTGTGTTTATAAAAGGAAGGATTCTGTGTGGTACTGTGCGAACAAAGCAACCAACTCTCTTTTCACCTGCACTTGACACTGTGTTAACCTTTCAAAGCCTAGCCGTAACTTCGCGTACCGCCAGGTTTAACATTAAAAAATTGTACGTGGTGCCCACATTGCGTTTATGTGTTTTGTACGGATCTCAGAACAAACAGTAACTTTTGCCTTATAAAACATTAAGAGACTGGTTTTTATAACCGAAGTGGAGAGTGTTTACAGCGCGGTACGCACTGAGTCCTTATATAAAACAGATACGCTTCGTCTTTAAAGGGTTGAACTAACAAATACATTTGTCAAACATTTTTGTATTTTTTCGTTTCGTTTCGTAGTCCTTCCCTTTTCTACCTACTTGTTCACAGCAGGTGTAGAGGGGTTTTATTCTCACTTGATCACACTCAGACACACACCACAGCCGGTAGGACTCCTCTGGACGAGGGATCGGCCCGTCGCAGAGACAACACAAACACTCACAAGAGAAAAAAAAAATCCATGCCCCCGGTGGGGTTCGAACCCACGATCCCACCAAGCGCTCGGCTGCAGACCTACGCCTTAGACCGCGCGGCCACTGGAATAAAGCTTTTGTACCGTATTTTTACATTGTGCTTTGTTATAAACTCGACAGTTATATTTTGTATTATTCAAACCGTGCACAATCATTAAGCGAGTACAGGTTCATACCAACTAATGCACTGCTATTATTGAAAATGTTCTTACATTACAAAACTCAGTTCCGATATGTTTCGACTCCTATTGGGATCATCTTCAGGGATATTTTTAAAAATTAAAATTACACATACAGCGTGGTAATATCTTGTTATAAAATGTGTATAAAAGCAGATGGATTTATAGGCATTTCAGATGTAGAATTTTTCTTTTTTACTGTGTGTCTAGGAGTCAGATATTTCCGTACGGAGAATAGGCACACTGTGCCGTTTTAAACCACCACATGTTGACGCAGTAAAACTCGTCACTGCCAGACAGGCACGAAAAGTATATGAATACAAGAACACATAAGAAAAACTTTTAAAAACAAACACGGCCATTTAGTTTAATAAGATCTGCAAACTCCACCATCTGACTTCAAAATACATAAATATTAAGAAACTGTTTCAACATGTGGTTGTTCAAAGCATATTGCTTCTAATGAACATTTTAACAACTGGGCCTGTGTGTTTTAAGTGTTAAATGTATTCCCCCCTGAAAATGGTGTACTAATGCACCGAAACATGTCGCGGTTTTTGTAAAGTGACTGCATATTTTGTTTTAACGTTGTATACGTGTTAGTGTTAATATATATTGTTGTAATATTATAATATATGTTGTAATATTGTTGTATATATTGTTGTAATATTGTTGTACACGATATGGACAATGTTAAATACGGCTAATACTTTATTGCGGCATAAAGTGAAACACTCCCTTTGTTAATAACTGTGTGTTACAGCAACAAGGCAGGACAACTGGACGGACGACATCGATTTCAATGAGAGGTTCTCGTGGCTGGGTTCCGGGGAGATGGGTGAAAGCTACAGGGAGGCCTTGGTTCGAGGGCTGCCCTTCCCCATCCTCACAGTGGCTGAGTATTTCAGCCTGGGACAGGAAGGCTTTGCCTGGGGAGGCCAGTACAGGGCAGCAGGCTACTACGGTTGCATACTTCTCTGGTGAGTTGGTCGGTTCTTGCACGAGACGGGCAGGCAAGTTATGTATAAACGTAACATTGAAGCGCGTTCGCGTAACCATTGTTGCCGTGGAAAAGCAATAAGTATTACATATTCTGAGTGTGTGTCTGTAGCCTTAGTTATCCAGAATGCAAAGCGCATGCGCCGTATTATATTGTCATCTGTGGCCTGTCTGGCTGTACCATATTTTTCCACATTATCTCATAAACGGAACGATTTTCGGAAAAATGTTATTGAACATAAAATGTGTGTTTTGATTTTCTCTACAAATTTTGTCTGAAACATTTCTCATTCTGAGAAGAACTCGGCGAGATATTATCATAAATGTACACAGGTCTTCATGTAAAGTACCCGTTATGCTTGACGGATTTTAACGAAACTTGAATTTTTCCTACAGATTTTTGAAGAATATTTAAATATCAAGTTTCATCAAAATCCGCCGATTGGGAAAGAGTTGTTGCATGCGGACGGACGGACAGACATGACGAAGTTAATAGCCGCTTCTCGCAATTTTGCAAACGCGTCCAGTGAAACCAGTGTCTGTTCACACTAGAATAAATTTTTGTCATGTGTGTTTGTCCTTCTGTCCGTCCGTCCGTTCGTCCGTCCGTCCACATGGAGCAACTCGGCTCCACCTGGATGAATTTTCATGAAACTTAATATCTGAGGATTTTTCGAAAATCTGTCGATAAAAGTCAGGTGTTTTAAATATCTGACAAGAATAACGGGTGATTTACGTGAAGACCTATATGCGGTTTTGATAATGTCTCATTAAGTTCTTCTTAGAATGAGAAATGTTTCAGACAAGCTTCCCCCTGCCCCCATTGCCGAAAATCGTGCTGTTTATGAGATGATGTGGAAAAATATGGTACAGGCAGAGGCCACAGATAAAAATATCATACGGCGCATTACGGCAAGAATACAGATGTACTGCTTTTCCATGACTACAATGGTTCCGCGAAAGCGCCTCAGTGACGCTACACGTATATTGCCCGTCTTGTTAAAAATAATTTAATGGAAGGACTGTAGATGTGAGAGCAATCTAAAGGTGACACCGAAGTTGTGGGTACGTTTGTTAGTTTTGTTGTCGAAATTGAAAACCTGTGTACTGTGAAGAAGCAGCTTACTCTGGTAGCCAGTAAGCCGTCTTGCTTCTGCATTGCAACTGTAAAATTACGTATTTCGTGTTTTGTCTATTCTTGCCGCACATATTTCAACATGTCTTGGAGGGTAGGACAAAACAGTGACCAATACACGTCGTCTGTAACGTGCTAAGATGATTGACACATATGGACACATCAGCTGTGTTTTATACGTAATTTATGGCGTAGCGTGATGATTTTGCATTCCCAGCTCTGGCCTTTACCTGAGGCAAGCAGTACTGAGGAGACCCCGTACAAATTACCGGTGCTTGGCAGTCCGGAAGTGGGCCCGGGGCCCGGATATTTCGCGTATGTTTCTTTGTCTCTCTTCTTAGTATCAGATGTAAATATGTTGTGGTTTGTCGTGCTGACGGCACTTGCGGCCAGCGGCCATCTTGCATACGACGCTCTGTGCTTTGTTTCTTTTCTTTTTCCCCTCGCCGGTCCGCCCTTGCAGGGGGACCCGGAAAAGATTTTTTCACCCGGAACCGAGCCCGCTCTTGGCGGCCCTGGAGGCAAGGCGGGCTTCAATTGCAGCATATTTCGAATAGCAAATTTCAGAAGGAATAGGTGGACGTGGAATGTGTAGTTCTGTTGTTGCATGTTTCGATTGTATCGAATGTCGCACAGACGTATCGCCAGTTGTGCAGCCGTCAATAGCAAGCACAGCCACCGTCGTCTTGCCTTCTGAGCGGCCACAACTATGACTATGTTAGCTAGCTAGCTAGCTAACTAACTAACTAACTAACTAACTAACTAACTAACTAACTAACTAACTAACTAACTAACTAACTAACTAACTAAATAGCTAACTAACTAACCAACCAACCAACTAACTAACCAACTAACTAACTAACTAACTAACTAAATAGGTAACTAACTAACCAACCAACTAACTAACCAACCAACCAACTAACTAACTAACTAACTAACCAACCAACGAACTAACTAGCTAGCTAACTAACCAACTAACTAACCAACTAACTAACTGACTGACTAACTAACTAACTAACTAACTAACTCCATGGAGCTGAGGCCTTCTTGAGAAGCTAACAGTTTCTCAGCTAGTCAGGAAATTCTCCGCATTGCATGGAACCCGGAGGTTCATTACCGCATTCACAACAGCCCGCCACCTGTCCCTATCCTGAGCCAGTTCAATTCAGTCCATGCCCCATCAGACTTCTTGAAGATCCATTTTAATATTATCCTCCCATCTACGCCTGGGTCTCCCAAGTGTTCACCTTCCCTCAGGTCTCCCCACCAAAATCCTGTATGCACCTCTCTTTTCCCCCATACGTGCTACATGCCCCGCCAGTCTCATTCTTACGAGTATATGTTACGTACCCAAAATCTACTTTACATGCAACGCAAGTCGTATGTGTTAAAATATCTCTCCGAACTTCGCAGGTTCTGATTTGTATCCACATATTGCCTAACATGAACAAGGAATTCGTTCATTTCCTTCTGCCTTAGCCAATACCAGCATAGTACCACTTGTTAAGCCACGAGCACTTCCTTTCAAATCCCTTAAACTTTATTAGGTACTGACCATCCATGGGCCGGCATAGCGTAGTCGGTATAGCGACCCGCTACGGGCTGGACGGTCCAGGGATCGAATCCCGGTGAAGGCGACATTTTCTGCATCAGTCCGGAAGCGGTCCTGTGGTCCACCCAGCCTCCTGTACAATGGATACCGGGTCTCTTTCCAAGGGCAAAGCGGCCGGGGCCTTGCTTAGACCACCCACCCTCATCTAGCGCCTAGGTTAAAGGTTAATGAAGGAATAGGGCTACACCTGTATTCCCCTTCTGCGCCCTAATGGCCTGTTCTAGGGTGCACTTTACCTTGTTATCAGCGTCCTGTCTTTCGATTATCTTCCTTTCGTTTCGTAGTCCTTCCCTCTGCTACCTACTGACAGTAGGTGTCGAGGTTGTTTATTTTCACTTGATCACACTCAGACACACACCACAGTCGGTAGGACTCCTCTGGACGAAGGATCGGCCCGTCGCAGAGACCTGTACCTGACAATACAAACACTCACAAGAGAAAAAAATCCATGCCCGGTGAGATTCGAACCCACGATCCCAGCAAGCGCTCGGCCGCAGACCTACGCCTTAGACCGCGCGGCTACTGGGTTTCAATGATATGCGATCTGAAATACTGACAACAGGTTAATTGCGCACGAAGCATGGTCCAATTTCAAACTTCACGAAGAGCCATTCGGCGGTTCTCCATCTGTTTCTTGCAGACAAACTTGCATGGCGAAATCAATGGCTTCTGGTCATGAGGGCGCCAAAAATGTCATGAACCTTCATGTTTCATGAAATTTCTGGCCGTTACAAATGAACGTAACCAATTAGCTGGAAAGGATTGCAAATGTACAGCTGCCAAGTGGGACATCTAAGATGGCGAAAGTTACAGACTCCCCACTTGAACCCTATGGCCATCCCGTTGACATGATTGATCTGACAAGCAACCTTCATCAAAACGTACAGATGTTGTTTGTCTGTAATCGACACCGAAAGTAATGTGCCTCAGTAGCAAAATCTCCAGTGTGGCTGGTATTGCGCCGCCCTGTCAATGAAATGGAAGAAATTACTTCTTTTCTCTATTAAAAATAGAGAAAAACGTGTAATTTTGTCTGAAAATTTGTTTAGTGCCTTTTCTAAGAGGCTAGGGATGCGGAGAATTTTCTGCTTGCTTTGCAAATGTGTCTGTATGTGTTTGTGAACGAGACAGGTAGAAGGCAACGTGGTTCGTTCTCAATAGGGTTTTTGTGAACAAGATTTCAGCCCTTGTTGCAACTAATGAGGCTAATATACAGCCATACTTCTCGTTTCTTTTGTAACAAGCGAGAAAGGGAAGGAGAACTTGAGATATGATATCACAGTTTTTGTACTATAGGCGTGCGGGACGCTTGGCGCATTACCCAGTGTAAACTATAAGAAGTTGAAAAGTTTTATTAGTTGTATACGTGTTCTCGTATTGAGGAAGTGGATCTTCTGGGTGCTACAACATCCTGACCTTGCCTCCTGAATCACCCTGTATAAATGTATGTTGTTGAGAGATTGTGCTTACATGTTTCGGGTCTGCCTTCGCCTCATGGCTGCTGATGAACATCCAGCTGGTTGTGGTGCCGCGCTACAACGTACTGACATTTTATCCTGAATCACCCTGTATAAATATATGCTGCTGAGAGACTGTGCTGACATATTTCAGGCCTGCCTTCGCCTCGTGGCTGCTGATGAACCTACAGCTCGTTGTGGTTCCGCGCTACAACGTACTGACATTTTATTCTTGATCACTCTGTATAAATGTATGTTTTGAGAGGTTGTGCTTACATGTTTCAGGTCCGCCTTTGCCTCGTGGCTGCTGATGAACCTACAGCTCGTTGTGGTTCCGCGCTACAACGTACTGACATTTTATTCTTGATCACCCTGTATAAATGTATGTTGTTGAGAGGTTGTGCTTATATGTTTCAGGCCTGCCTTCGCCTCGTGGCTGCTGATGAACCTGCAGCTCGTTGTGGTTCCGCGCTACAACGTACTGAATTTTATTCTTGATCACCCTGTATAAATGTAAGTTTGTTGGAATGATTGTGCTTGCATGTTTCAGGTCCGCCTTCGCCTCGTGGTTGCTGATGAACCTGCTGCTGGTTGTGGTGCCGCGCTACGGTGCCTATGCAATGATGGTGACTGGCGCCCTCCTGCTCAGCACTGCCCTTGTTTACTACATGCTTCTCCCTTTGAACCCTCTGGTCGTGCGGTTTGAAGGGGGCGCCCTCTTGTTTCGGCTGGGGTGGTGCTTCTGGCTTGTGATAACAACAGGTGAATTTTGTGAACCCCACTTTACCTATCACCATGCCACTTACGCTTGTCCTTACTGTCTTTGAGAGAAGGGCCCGACAAACAGCAAGAGAGTCAATGTACATATGACGCAAAATTGAGGCTCGTTCGCGTAACCATTTTTGCTATGGGAAAGCAATAAGTATTATATATTCTGAATGATGTCTCTAGTCCTATTTATCCAGCATGCAAAGCGCATGCGCCATATTATATTGCCATCTGTGACCTGTCTGGCTGTACCATATTTTTCCACATTGCCTCATAAACGGCACGATTTTCGGGAAAAAGTTATTGAACATAAAATGCGCCTCTTGACTTTCTCTACAAATTCTTCCTGAAACATTTCTCATTCTAAGAACAATTCTGAGACGTATTATCATAAATATACACAGGTCTTCATGTAAAGTACCCGTTATTCTTGCCAGATATTCATGAAGCTTTAATTTTTTGAACATGTTTTCTAAAAATACTCGAATAGCAAATTTCATTAAAATCTGTCCAATGGGAATGGACGGAGAGGCAGACAGACAGAGAGACAGATATGACGAACTTAATAGCCGCTATTCACAAACTTGCGAACGTGCCTAAAAACACCCTAACGTCTTCCTTGTTACTACTGTCCTGTGAGTAGTTTGAAAGTGACGCTAGCCGCTTTTATTCGACAGGAATCTCTGCGCAAAAACCTCGGAACCCCTTTTTTCAGTTTCAAAATCTGAAACTGATTAATACGTCTTTAAAGTAAGTCTGATATACACCCGTCATTATCTAAGTCTGCCATGTTGTATCGAAACTGCAGATTTTGGCATTCAAGTTAGATGAAAATAGTGTGTGTGTGTGTGTAATTGTGTGTGTGTGTGTGTGTAATTGTGTGTGTGTGTATGTAATTGTGTGTGTGTGTGTGTTTGTAATTGTGTGTGTGTGTGTTTGTAATTGTGTGTGTGTGTGTGTAATTGTGTGTGTGTGTGTTTGTAATTGTGTGTGTGTGTGTATGTAATTGTGTGTGTGTGTGTTTGTAATTGTGTGTGTGTGTGTTTGTAATTGTGTGTGTGTGTGTTTGTAATTGTGTGTGTGTGTGTGTAATTGTGTGTGTGTGTGTGTGTGTGTGTGTGTGTGTGTGTGTGTGTGTGTTTTTGTGTGTGTGTGTGTGTGTGTGTGTGTGTGTGTGTGTGTGTGTGTGTGTGTGTGTGTGTGTGTGTGTGTGTGTGTGTGTGTGTGGTTCCTCTGGCGACCCGTATAAAACATGGGCAAGTGGAAAGAAGTTAAGATTACCACCTTTCCGCTTCCGTATTGCGGCACATTCCGATCATGTCCGCAGTGTGCTGTCCTAAGGGGGTGGGGGTGGGGTGTTTTGATAATAGCGTGTAGTGCAATGTTTTGCCCTTGTAGCGGTTTAACTTTAGTTGGGCCAATGAAAAACCCAAGCCTAAAAATCGCTGCGTTGACCAACGTAGTATCCGCTAGCAACACACCTTACGGATCGTCTAATAAATCAGGTTTATTTCATGTTTTTTTAACCAAATGTAAAACTAATTGTAATGTGGGCCATCCCGTTGTGCGTATATCAATAATTTAATGGAAGGTTAAATAACCGCACAGCACAACACCAACTCAGTATGTATATTTAGATATTATAAAACACACACTACATGTTTCGGCCTTAGTTAGCCATCTTCAGGTTTGAGCAGGGGGCGCACCCAGAATTTTTCCTTGAGGGGGGGCTGACCCTAGGGCTATACATAATTTACTTCTGATTTTAAAAATTATATTATAAAAATCATGCTCTAAGCACAACATAACGCTGTCTGCAACTGCATTTATATACACACGAATGTAACTACACGTTCCATGACTCAATCACAGTGTCCTGTCTTATTGTCTTTTTAATTTTATTAATTTATTTTTCAAAACTCTCACGTACTAGTCGTCAGCCGATTTCAGTGGCTGATTTCGGCCGAGGGGGAAATCCGGTAAAGCTTGTTAATATCATAACGTCTACAAAATCGGTGTTTATTAAATTTCAGTTTTGGGGTTTGGGGGGGGGGGGCTGCAGCCCGGCAGCGCCAGTCCCTGGGTGCGCCCTTGGGTTTGAAGATGGCCGACTAAGGCCGAAATGTGTATTGTGTGTTTTATAACATCTAAATATACATACTGAATTGGTGTTGTGCTCTACGTTTATTTAACCTTTTAAAGCCTAGCGGTAACTTTACATACCACCAGGTTTAACATTAAAAAATTCTACGTGGTGCCCACATTGCGTTTATGTGTTTTGTACGGATCTCAGAACAAACAGCAACTTTTGCCTTATAAAATATTAAGAGATTGGTTTTTACAACCGAAGTGGAGAGTGTTTACAGCGCGGTACGCACTGAATCCTTATATAAAACAGATACGCTTCGTCTTTAAAGGGTTAAATGCAGAACTACAAGTACAGTGCCATTATTTCCGGTTCCGTGTGTGTTTTTTGAGTACATTCTCCGGGGCTGACATGCGGTACGAAGTGTTTCTGTTTCATCATACGTTCGCAGATGGAAACCTATTACACCGAAAATATTTCCTGGCCATAAATCATCCCTAACCATGTACTGAACAGTTAGATATGGTGACTGAAACCAACAAATGCACTCAAGTTTATAAAAATATATTATAAACGTTGTAACACCTGCTACATGTTTCGGCTACTTTTATCTGTATTTTACACTGTAATACGTATTTTAGCCATGTAATTTGAATATTTACTATTTTACATGTGTGTTGGTTGACATAACTTTTGTAACGTCTCAATGTATTTATTCTTCCTGATGCACCTCCCTGAGGACGGCCACATAAATGGTCGAAACATGTAGGATGTATTATTACGTTTATAATATATTTTGATAAACTTGTGTGCATTTATTGGTTTTAGTCGCCATATCTATCTCCTGGTCCCTTACACTTCCTGGTTAGTGGCTTGAAATTGCATTTCGTCGAATAAAATTGTCTACTTTTTCCCAAGAAGTAACCAACGTGACATTACACACTGTGAAAATTTATCTCTAAAACTTTACGGAAAGACATCGATACAGGGGCGTAGCTCAGATGTAACAAGAATGTGCAAAGCATTGGGTCCCGCAAATACAGAAGAGTCATGCGCCCATCGCCACAAATGAATGCTTTACACTAACTGAAAACCACGAACTTTACCGGTGAATTCATGGGTATTCGGAGAGCTCAAAGAAGAAAGAGTTTAAACAGTCTGTTTATGACAATTTTATAAAAGTGACCATTTACCTCCCGTAAGCTTTGCGTGGGGGCCAAAAATTCCTAGCTATACCGCTACGTAGAAATGTTGGTAGTGAATGTTGCACACATTCAACATGGACACCATATTTCACTCGCAAAATGTCCGAGACGTATTCAGGTTCTAGTAATGTATGCTGCAGCATGTCAACGACAGCTGTTGAAAAACAGTAACTTCAGTGTTGTTCTTTAAATCTTTGACGTCACTCACTGGAGTGAGGCTGAAACGGCCTTTTCCGTAGCCCGTCGTAGAAAGAAATCGCAGGGTATATCCTGTGATCTAGGTATAGATGGAGACTACTGAGGTATAAACAATCCGTTATTATCAGTGCTGACGAGAGACAGGGGAAGCCGGTACAAATTAGCGGGGCCCGGTAGTCCGGAAGGCGGACCGGGGTCCGACTGTGTTAGATATGTGTCTGTCTTTCTTGATAGTATCATTATTTGTCGATTGTAGGAATTAATCCTTCCAGTCCAAGCCCAAGTCACTCTGCAAATGAGAGTCAGACTTTCCAATTTCGTGTAAAGGATTTTTAGCCTGTCTGCCCTAGCTGAGGGCCCGAAAAAATTTTTTTACCAGAGCCCGAACCATCTTTCAGCGGCCCTGGTCATTATGGTGCTGTGTAGACTGACCGTTGCGCTTGGGCCATGACTTTGAACTTGTCGGACAATTTCTCATAATGAATTATAGACGTGTTCTCCTGCCAACTGTGCGTTAATCATCAGGCTATTCTTCTATTCAGTGAAATCTAAAGGACATTTACGTTATTTACTTTTTAGTGCTTTTACGGTGTTTATGTTGGCAGCCATGATACCGTGCAGGTTTATACTGTTAGCGTAACTGCTGATACGTACGCACATTGGAAGTAGATGCTGTTACGCAGCATATGTATAGCACGAAGCAATAAAGGCGAAGAGAGTGCAGTGCTGTATTTAATGACCCTGTCAGTTGCAAATATTGTATGTTGTCGGTGGTAGATGAATGAAATATGGATAGGAAACGTTGGTGGAATGATATAGCAGAAACGCACAGAGAAAAACTGCTCAGTGTCAGTGTCCCATCACAAATCCACATGGACTGGCATAGGATCGAACCTGGTCCTCCGTGGTGCACAAACGAATGATTATATGAGCATGTTCACCATGAAAATCCCTCCTATTACACATTTAATAGTCTTTCAGTGCTGGTGAATAAATTTTTGACAGCAGTTTGCCACTAGAAGAGAAATAACCTCGTATGTTGCTCTACACCAGTTGCTCTATATTTGGCCTTTTAAAGCCTGCTGGTTACTTGATGCATCGACAGGTTCAACATTAAAAAAACTGCGTTCTGCCCACACTGTATTTAGGTGTTTTGTATTTATCTCACAACAAACAGCGACTTTTGCCCGATATAGCATCAATGGATTGGTTTTTATAAATGAGATGAAAAGTGTTTACTTCGCGGTACGAACTCAAAAACTGCAGCACATCATTGCTCAGGTTATGCAATTAAGTGATGTGACTTGTATTTATTTTGTTTATGTGAGATTTGTGGTTTTCTTGTCAGTGAGTACAAAGTTTTCTGTCATCTGGAATGTGACACGATGCAGTCTGGTAGATATGTACTGATGCTTGGGAGGAATCTGCTTCCTCCATTGTCAGGGAGATGTTTTTCTTCACTGCATTAAGCCAGTGTTAGTCTGCATTTGATTATGGGACAATGAACATCACTGCTTAAACTTTAAAACTGGTGCTGTGTTTCAGAGCAAGGATTTTGTTTGTGGACTTATCATTCTATCCTGAAAGTGTTCCGTTCTTGATTAAGTTCAGTAGTTTACTTAATAAAGTGTTTCAGAAGTTGAAATGGGGGGATGTCTACCTCTTTTCTTTCCTTACCATGAATAATCCAGTACGTAAGTGTGTAATGTATTAGTACTCTTATTTATCAGTTTCTGGGCCATCTGTTTGAATTATGTAGTCCAGCTGATCTAGAAGTGAAGACCCATGCATTTTTGGGTTTTGTGGCTAACAAAATTTGATGTAGACTTTATATGAAGTTGTTTTAGCCTTTTCTTATGCCTAAGCCTATGTGCAGCCACTGTGGCTACCATTGTGGTATCCTGTCATATTTATCCTGGGAGCTGGGTAACAGAAACCATCTTAATCATTACTGAAGTATTGGATTTTACCCATTGTCTCAGTCTAAAGAATGTGTGCACCATTTTGGTTGGTGGACCTGCCTGCATCTTCAGATGGAATGGAGAAAAAGGGAGAACCTACCATGGTAGACCTACCAGAAGGAGTGTAAGCCATCTTGTGGTGCTCCATCTTGCCTGGCTGACAGAGGCCAGGCAGATAATATTTAGTGACATTTAAAATTATAACCTTCTGGAATGTGATGCCGTGTAGTGTGGTAGATGGTTATATCCTTACCAAGGCCAGTGATTATCTGGTGTATGAGAGCGTTGTAACCTGTGCCTAAAAAACAGAATGCTGAGGTCACATGACATCACATTCTTTTGAATACTCAACGTTTCTTGCCACATAACTGCTCACCTTAGGATATACCAGCATTTCAGAGGAAATTGCTGCGTCTGTCTTCAGGTTGGAAAAAGTTTTACATAGCGTGACGTCAGAGAAACCTAATCTTAACATTTGCCATAATGCAAATTTTGATTTTCACATTTAGTATCATTTTACACATTGATTGTTTAGATTAATAATTTGCAATTGAATGAAGGCATTTTGCTGTCTGCTTACAGGTGTGCTGTGCACAGCTGTAGGTCTTGTGATAGCTATTGTAGATGTCATTTATCCTCATCGCTTCTCCACTATACTGGAGGTGGATTATGACACTCCGTATGATAGGCACATCATTATAGAGGAGAGTCATGACACCAGGAATAACAAAAAGAAGAATTCTGCAAATAGACTGGAGGAGCCCCCGGTTGCTGGTCTGGGATCAAGATTGCTCAGGTAACTTTACATTTATTTCACAACAATCTGGGAGGTAGGGTGGTGCTTGTCAACCACTGTGCTGCAGCATTTGAATTCAGACACATATTTGTACATCATTAAACCACCTGCCAAATGTAACTCAGGTCATTTTCATAAAATCATTCCATAGTGCTGATAGTTTCATTTGCACCGCCTTCTCAAAATAGTTCCGATCCTGCAACCTCCTGCTGCACACTCCTCACAGGACATAAGGGCTTTCAGAAATCAATAATTGCTGTATATTCAATAAATGTTTATATTTTTTTTAGAAAAAAGCTATGCATTTGTAGTTTTCAGCAGTAAATATCATTAGACAAATGAAGTGCCCAAAGAAAAGTGAAATTAGTGGTCACATAAGTGTGGGAAGTAATTCAGAACAAGACAGTGACAATGGTAAAGAACAAGTGGTCAGTGCTCCCAACACTGCATCTGACAACAGCAATAGTGGCCTTGTTGACATCACTGAAACCACATGGCGGTCAGCTGTTGATGCTACATGTACAGAGCAACATGTTTGGCCAGTTACCGATGACAAATCAACTCTGCTGCAGTTTATATGAGATACTGGGCTGAAGTATCAAATTAGAAGTGTCTTTGTGTAGGAGTTATTTTAGGGCTGTCACTACTGATGATTTTATACCAACTCTTTGTGTCAAAATTCAGACGTTCTTTCCCCGGCTAAAGTGGCCAGGGTATGAAGTTGAGTATTCACTTCCATCTAGTGTCAAGGTTATGAATGAGTGGAGCTATACCTCTACTTGCCTCATGTGGCTTCATAGCATGGACAGGCACTCTTCTGTTTACTTTCCTTTACTTTTTTAATTAAAATTACTGTCTTTTGGTCTGTGATGTCATGTAGTTTGGTAGACAGGTTATAATGTTCCAGAAAAACATACTGGTTGCACTTTTAGGGCAGAAAATTGGAGGCAGCAGATTCCTCTGAACAAAAGTATATAGTTTGATTCTACAACCAGACCCAGCAAGTTGTTTCAACACACGTTTTATTGACAGCTGGTTGCAGCTCATAGGAGAGTGAGCTTTAGGACATAACAAAAACTGTAAGCTGGAAACCCACTGTTGCAGGCAAGAGATCTGCCCCTTTACATCAGTTTCCAGCTTACAGTTTTTGTTATGGTCTGATGATGGCTCTTCTATGAGCCAAAACTGGTTGCCAGTAAAACATGTTGAACAACTTGTTGGGTCCAATTGTCAAATTAAATAAAATATATACTTACGATCGATACACCAACAGGGATGTCTTACGTTAAAATTCATCTAAGAGTTGGTGCATATCCAACAGCCCACATGGCATCATATACCAGAAGACCCCAACCTTGATATTCACTGTCATTATGACCTACTGCTGTTATTTTCTTAGCCGCTATTGGTTTCACCAGTTTTCACCATTCTTACAGCTCTTCAGTTTGTGCTTCCATAAGAGTTTCAGGTATGAACAACTGATTTTTCATTCACATGAGTAATAAGTCATATATACCAAAGTGCTCCTAACCCACGTAATGTAAGTCTGATGTTCCAGCTTGAATATTGCAGTATGTAGCATGTTACAGGAGTGACCATATCATATGACCGACTTTGTTTTCTTTTTTAAATTCTGTGTTATTAACTGTCTTTCACACAGTCTCATTTTAGTGATTCCAGCTTAAATAATGCAGTACGTAGCATTTTGCAGGAGTGACCATACCATATGACCGACTTTGTTTTGTTTTTTAAATTCTGTGTTGTTAATTGTCTTTGACACAGTCTCATTGCAGTGACTGTTACTAACAAAGAGCTGAAGTAACAAGCAGGACTACTTCCCACATAAACATGGAAACTTAGTATAGTTTATGGTTGTGGCATATTTTCACCATCTTCCTTTTCTACTATGAAGATTATGAAAATGAAATGCTATTCATACTGCCTTATTTATTTCCTGGGATGCTAAGTGTAGTATATCTTCTCATTAAGACAATGAGCATGCACGCACTTGCTTGAAACGTACCCATGAATGGCCAGTGTCATCGCTACAGTATTTCTCTTGAAAGACAGAAAACTGTAACCTCAGTAAGTCAGTACTTGCTAACACTTAACCTTTTGTGTTCTTCTCACAGACGCCTGTCCAAACGCGAACAATTAGAGGATCGTCAGGGTGTGATTAATGAAGGTTTTGAGATGGATCCTCCAAAATCACCATGGAGGTACCCATTCTCTCGCACCATTGCAGCTGGTGGTGGCGGCGTGGGTGGTAGGGTACAGGGAAGAACAGGAGGAAAATCAAACAGGGCTGCAGGTAGATTTGGTGTCAGAGATTTCAACAGGAGTACATCTCAAGATTCTCAATCCAGTACCTGTACAGGGTCAAGTGGGGGATCCAGTCTAGGGCTGTCATTCCTGCACAGGGAAACTGTGCCACCAGTACACAGTGACCCAGCTGTCACTGTGCCTAGGTCTGTATCAACACCAGACTAAAGCCATTTAGAAACAAGACATAATGCTGTATTCAATTGTAAAACAATATTGTTTACACAGTGAAGTGTCAATGTATAAGGAGCTGTGGCAGCACACTGTAACTGCCTTTCACTCTGTTTTGTAACATTTCTAAAACTTCTCACCTGGTTCAAATGAGCAGTAACATGTGTTTAGGAGGAAGGGAATTCATTTTAACACTTTAGTACCACAATCTGCATTACACTGTCATACGTGGACTTTGATCAGTGCTCTGTTCATTGCAAGGCATGTGATCAAACATTTTAGAAGAGACACACAGTCAAATTAGAGCTGCGTAGAGAAAACTTTTGACTTTTTGTACTGATCTGAAACAGAATCTCATCATGGTGTTTGCAACATGCATTTAAGGGTCACTGTACATAACAAGAAAATAAGGACAAGGATTTCAAATTGCATAAGAAATCTTGTTTGTATTACATATAGTTATTGAAAAGGCACTGAATATTATATCACAGAATAAACACGGAAAAAGAACAGGCCTAATAGTCTAAGCTGTGATGATGACAATGATGGTGATGATTATGATGATGACAGTGATGCAACAATGACAATGATTATGTATATGAGGTCCGAAGTCATTAAAGGTTACTTGTTTATTGACATGTATGAAATAGAAGTCCGTATACATAATGTGTAGGCCTATCTTATAATTTAAATAAATTAATTAGATACGATTTTATGCCACCAAAACACTTCTTTCCTGCTTATGTGAGGTGCCCTTTTATCTTACCTTCAATAAGTCTTTAACAGATATACCTTTCTGTTTCTGGCTTAGGGTGTGAACTCATGCTAATTGCATCGGACTAGTCTGTTTTTGCTGCATCAGATTATCACCTTTCCTGGTACCAATAATATTATCAGTTTCCTGGCCTTTAACATATCTCAATGCATAACATAACACTAAATGCTATGCTCTTAATATTGGATATCCTGTTGTGTTATGTACAAACATTTAGTTACTACTAGTCAGTCACACACAACTGTTTATTAAACTGTCACCTTATTTCTACACATACATTTGCATGTTTTGACTGCAATATACTAAGCCATCTTCAGGTCACAGGGACAAATACACGTATTGTGTAAGTCATAAATTTATTAAAATGAGGACTGACATATAAATCTGACAATGTATTCTGAAGAATTTGTATTATTTAGCAGCTGTGTAAAGTTACAATCAGTTTTTTTATCTGTGGGACACACATTCAATGACTGCTGTTTGTATATATAAATTTTGGCATAAAAATCATTCTGTACAGTAACGTTGAAGTATGTAGCTAACAATGAGGTAGTTACTGCATGTAGAGTATCTTGCCTCATGCAGAATATTTCTTAGGGATGAAATGCAACTTAATATAAACTTCCTTCAGCTGTCTGGAAAATGACCTGTTTTATTTAAATGTAAATGTTTTCTTCTCATGTTAGCTTTCTGTAAATGCTGGTTAGGAGGTTGGAGCTGTTAGTGCAAAAAGCTAAGACTCATGTGAAATGTATAAATATTGACAGGGTTGGCATGCAGCAGTAACCTGCTAGATTTGTATTTAGAAGATATGTGGTTCAAATCATAGACAGATAATCAGCTATCGTGACTTAAGGATTTTTGTGGTTTTCTCAGTCCTTCCAGGAAGATTTAGGGAAAGTATCCCCATCAGGCCATGACTACTTCCTTGCAGATTTTTCCCATGTCACATTCCATAGATCATCCTAGCATTCAATGCTGTATACTCAAGGTTACTAGCACTATAATAAAGTAACTCCTAAAGAGGACACAAATACACTGTGTGGGCAGAATGATGTCTTTAATGTTAACCCTTTAAAGACGAAGCGTATCTATTTTATATAAGGACTCAGTGCGTACCGCGCTGTAAACACTCTCCACTTCTGTTATAAAAACCAGTCTCTTAATGTTTTATAAGGCAAAAGTTGCTGTTTGTTCTGAGATCCGTACAAAACACATAGACACAATGTGGGCACCACGTAGAATTCTTGAATATTAAACCTGGTGGTATGTAAAGTTACCGCTAGGCTTTAAAAGGTTAAAGATGAAACGTATCTGTTTTATATAAGGACTCATTGCGTACCGCACTGTAAACACTCTCCACCTCAGTTATAAAAACCAGTCTCTTAATGTTTTATAAGGCAAAAGTTGCTGTTTGTTCTGAGATCTGTACAAAACACATAAACACAATGTGCGCACCACGTAGAATTCTTGAATATTAAACCTGGTGGTATGTAAAGTTACCGCTAGGCTTTAAAAGGTTAAAGCATGTGATGTATATATATTTACCATTGTGCCATCTACTGAGAAGACTCAAAAGTCCTGCCAGTGTAGAGTTATATTATTTTCTGTGCTGGTAACAACAGTGAAACAGTCAATGCAAACAGGGCCAGTCTCATGGGTGAGCCACCTGGGCAACTGCCCAGGGTGCCGATCTGTAAAGGGCACTGACACTTCACAGAAGTAGTAGGAAATATGGTGATAGTAAACTCAAGTTTTCTGCACATGGAAGACTTTTTCTGAAAATTGTGTGAAATTTGGGCACACGCCCTCATAAACATTTACCAGCACTGTCCTAGGCCAAAAAATTTCCAAAGAATATCAGTTTGAAGGGAGTGCCAAATGTGGCCTGCCCAGGATGCCCACTATCTCGAGCTGGCCCTGAACAGAAAGATACAGTTGTGTTGACTGCGTGACTGTTGTTATATAATTTACAAAACAAAAGGTATCTTCTGTTAAGATTTCTGTACTTGGGATTGCCAGATGACCATGTAATGTAATGGCATCTACCTAATCTGCATGGCAGAAGCTCCTTGGTAAGTACGAATATTGCAGGCCCTTATACACAAGGAAACCATAACTAAGTTTCCCACCTCTGAAAATAACTGTGTCAAGAAAGGGCAGAAGGTAAGATCACTGACCATTATGTGGTGTGAGAGATAGTTAACATTAAAAGGTGTGAGGACTCATTAATTCCCTCAAAGAGCACGTTGAACAAATAGCCAAAAGTAGAAAACATGAACAGAACTAAACAAGATCTGTGGAATGGAAGTACAGTTGAACTTGGTTATAACGTCACGAAAGGGACTGAATATTTTGTGTAGTTATGAATGAGTGTTGTTATAACCGACGCATATAATGGTATGATCAACAGTGGCAAATTAATTGGTACCACAGAATATCTGACACTATAGATGAGGTGCTGTATTAACTGATGTCATTATAACCAGGTTTGACTGTATATATTTTCAGTGTTCATGAACAGTGCTTTGATATTATAGGATCAGTAATAATGGTGAGTTCTGAAATAGCTTTGTCAGTACAAAACAGATTTCTAATCTCAATTTGTTATGATTTTTAGGAGGACAGCAGCAGAAAATCAACGTGACGTTGCCGTGTGGTAGCAAATGGCATTTAATATTAGACTTGACAGATAATATTAGTAATGTGATATTTCTCTGCAGTATATCAGTGCCCTTTCTAAACACCAAATACAATTATCTTTTCCCCTTTAGTTTTTTTTACAAGAACTGTAATTTTTTAAAGACACATGTTTGTGCAGAATGAAGCAAAGAAGAGGTTGGTGACAGTGGGCATCAAGACACTTGTGTTCATTTGTGACATGAAGTACTAGTGGCACTACAAAATGGTTAGTACAGTGTTACCAAGTGCTGCTTATTAATTTAAGGAATATATTTGTTTTACATTGCAATGACTTTTCTACTTCTTATTATCATCTTTATGTGATTATTGTTGTGAATCTTTGTGATTATGTTTTTGTTAATGTCTATTTTTATATGTACAAACCTAAATGAACATTAATGTGGTGTTCCTATTTTTATGATAAGTTATGCAATATGTGATTGTGCTGTTAAATATTTCTGAATGTATGCTGTGTTACAGTGTGCATACCTATGTAACCTAAATACCTTATTCCTCTGTGTGTTTTGACTGTGAAGGAGGCACCACATTCCTCTGAAACAACAGCATAGCTCACTGCTGCACACTGCAATAGCACGAGAAGAAGATTAACACTAACACTAAATCACCATGAAAATTTAAAATCAGTTACTGTACCAACTGTATTGAATAAAAAAATTGGTGTATCTCATGTGCCAATCATTCATGTTGGAATTATGCATAGAACAAACTTGAACATGTAAAGGTTTTTAAATATTCACTGATCTAAAAAAGAAGTATGAAATCATATGTAGGATGCTCATATTATGAGTCTGCAGTATTAACTTGACACTGAAGATGTAAGGATTATGACCCTTCAAAACAATGGGAAGCATTTACCCAGGGATTTGTCATATTTCCAGAGATTTATATCTTCATGGCAACCTGCATCATCTGTCTCCACAGAGCAGAGTCCTTCTTGACAAACCAATGGCTACAAAGAACTTCCCCAGTTTTCTGAAACTGAACTTTCATTACCATAAACCAATAAATATATCTGTGAAACACAACATATTTTGATATAAAACTAACTGTACCTGTTCTGGCTTTTAGCACGCCATCATCAGGTTGTATATGACTACACAAAGGTGTAAATTTACAGTGATGTTTGCAAAACTATGCATTGTTGAGATCCCAGACTTCTTACAATTGTTACTTATAAACATACCTCAAAAACCTGGTAGTATAAAAGCCTTAGATGATGTTTATAAATTAGATATAAATAAATGAGATCTCATCTTTGAATAACTGTGCATACACTGTTGTAAATTTAATCATTCTTTATATTCTTATACAGTGTGATGATGGCTTGCTAAAGGCCGAAACATGTGGCTGTTGGTTTCATATCAAAATGTAAACTGTGTTTGATGCATGTGTTTATTGACTTACCATATACTAACACAAGGGAATGATTTGCGGGAAGGAAGTTCATTACCATGTGAATACGAGCCCACCACTTATTCCCATCCTAAGCCAGATAAATCCAGTCCACACCTTTTCATTCTGTTTCTCTGATAAACTCGACATCTGACTTAACCCAAAACCACTGATGTGTTTTCAAGGACCAAAAGGAGGAGAATTCCACTACATATAAAATGCTAGGGTGAGATGTTTTATTGCAGAATACAGTAATGTTTGCAGTCTTGTTTTGTGTCCGTCCTCCTCCCCCCTGTCCTTACCGGATGGCTGCAGAGGTTTATACATCTGTGGAATATGGTGTTTGTCTAAAAATTGCTGCACAATTTGGGTCAAGCGCGTTGTCATGATGGCTTGTCCACGCACGAGGCTGCCATTTTCTTGGTCATTTACGGCGAACTGTATCATGGAGACGTGATAGTAATTATAAATAAAAATGGTGTTTTACAGGTTGGTCTTATGGATAGTATTTATGATGTACAGTACCTCACCTTCCTCTCGCATCGAACTTGGCGCGCTTTGTTAGGACGTACGTATAAAGATGTTTTGTCGTGGTGCGTCACAGATCGTCTGGTACTGTTTCATCACTTTTGTTTGCTAGTATCCCAGTGTAGTCTAGCGTTTTTGCATATGCCTTCCATGACATTTTCTTCGTCCGATGTGGCTGTTTTCGCATGCTCGGTCGCCTGACGATTGTCTCAGCTACGTATATGTAGAGACACGAAATCCACGAAGTAGACCGGTGCTTTAGTTCGTGATGGTCAATGGTCGCATAAAGAATGGCTTGGCGGATTGAACGAAACGAATTTTTGTCTGTGATGAGTTATTATAACGGTGAGTGTTAGTTTACCACAGGAAAGGTTAAACAATAAACGATTTTAATAGTAAAAGTACTGGTCACTTTTATGTGTTTGGCAGTTGCCCTTTCGCAGCGCGCATCATTTCACTCGGGTGTCCACACGTACCTCTGCACGTACCCACTACAGGGGCGGCGTGGCAGCGTGCTCTGTGTAATCTCTGATCCACAGAGAATCTGATGCATGCGCTGAGATCCAAGTAGGATCGTTGAATGGGGGCGGAAACAGCAATTCGTAATAGAATTTAACAGGGCAAGGACAGGTGGCCGGTTGTAACGTGGTTGTGCTTGTAATGGAGTTGAATGATGATGCTTTATTAGAAGAAGGACCGGGAGCGGATTTCCAAGGAGCAACGTTACAAATACATCAGGATTCTTCTTTGTGCAGTCCTAGTCCAAGTAGCCTTGGTGACGGTGATATAGTTGAAAAACTTTCAGAATCAGCAGATGAAGCCAAGATATCGCCAGGTGAAGCAGAATCCGGAAAGGTAGTTGGAAGCCTGGTAGACGAAAAATGTTTAAAACCGTCAGTGTCAAGTGTTGTGGATGCCGTTTCACCCATTACGTCAATTCCAAAAAGAAGTAAGTGTTCAGTTTTACGTGCTGTATATTTCCTGACAAAATTAGGGCTGCCATTTGACTGAAATCCCATTGCTAACGTTTGTTCCCCGTTATGTGTGTACGTAAATCCAAAGTACTGATGGTATTCGGACGGACTTCACCAAGTCAGAAGTCGTGAGGATCGTTGTTTCAAGAATATTAGCAGTTGCAGTATCTAAAAAAAAATACTGTTATACTTGCAAATAATTTGTCTTTCATAGGACCTTCTTGCTAGTTTGTTTTTATCCAAGGACATCCTAACCTGTACAAAATTTCAGTACAAATGCTTACAGTTGTGGTTTTGTCACAGAACATGATTGGTGCTACGCAAGGAGAGAGCAAGGCAATTGCATGGTGCATCTCTTTTCCCAATAATAGAAAAATTTGATAGCGGACCTTGTTGTCTGAACCAAATCTTGGCCAGTTCTTGTTGTAACCAGGCTCATATGCCCATGAACTAGCATTCCTGACAAGGGTTTTGTGTTCTCCAATTGAACTGCCTTCAAATTAGCTATGGGCTGTTCTTCCTGTAACCTCCTTTTTTAATTATTTACTGATATGTACATTGAGGTGTTGATAACAGTACCTGTACATAGGAAATGTAACAAAGTAAACAAATTTAGGAGCTTCCTTCCAGTCTGGGACAAATAGAAAGTAGACCCCAAACGTACTGGTTGTGATATGTATGTGTATATACTGCAGACAGTATGCTTTGCTCAGACAACATTCTCAACCAATTTACAAAGCATGTCGTGACGTTTTTCAGTGTATGTTTCTGGTACCAAGTCATGTATTTACAATGCGTGGAGATGCTCAGCAGTAGCTGTACATAAATATAGGCCTGATTTGTGTGTGTTTGTGTAGAGACTGAGATCAGAATGTATTTTATGAGAACTGTGGTTCTTCTGGTGGTGAATATAATATGTTGTGATGTGGTGCAGTAAGGTCTGGTAGCTTGCTACAACATGCTGTCCATCTACTGTGCACTTAATGTGGAGATGTAAGGTATTATTTATGTACCCAGCTACAGGATTACATGGTGTCATCCTGTAAAACTGTAACATCAGAAATGTATTTGTGTTCTCGTCTTTACACAGTTTGGTGTGTCCTTAGTTTTGCATGATGCTGTAATATGTTTTGTGCGATTGTTTTATTGTGCTTGATATTATTCACTTTAATTGCTAAAACAAATCCTTATGCAGATGCACATTTCTGTATGTTTGTGGAAATTTTAGTTTTGGTCTGGAACTGAAATGTGGTTCCGTTTTTGGTGCGTTTGTGTGGGTTCTTAACTTATTCAGTGCTCACATTTTGTCTGATTTTTTAGTATTACTTCTCAGTGTTTTTTTTTTATTTCTGTTCCTGGGGTTTGTGTTCTTCACAGTACCTTAACAAGACTTGAAGCTTTTGCTGTGACCAGAAGTGATAAAATTTTGATAGGTGATGAGCCATGTCAATTCAGGATTGAAATCCAGTGTTTCTGAACTTTCTGTCTTTGTTTCCAGGTATGATAAACCTAAAAAACGTTAGACTTTGCCTCTGAGTTTATAGAGCTGATCACTCGAGAAGATTTTATCGCAGTATAAGTGTCAAATATGTGCCTGTGCTAAAGTGAACATAGAAGGCTGAATGTATTATCACAGTAGAACTGTTCCAGGAAGTACATGAGCCAAAAACTTCATGCTGTTACATAATCTTCTAACCCTGGAATAAACATTGCTGTCATACATGTATGTGTGAAACATTATTGTTAAGTAAATGTAATAATCACCATGCACACTCAGGGCTTGGGTTATTAAAGGCTGTTCGTGTGAGTCGGAAGATAGTCTTGGCCTTCCTCTTATTTTTCATTGTTTTTTCGCCCTGAGTCTTGTCAAACCTGAGTTGATAATGAAATCCTAGCCATGGCAGATGGCCACTTCCCAGTTTCACCTATTTTGTATCTGTGTAACTAAATATATCTGTAACTTCCAGCAGTTCTCTGATGTCACAGTTTCACATAAAACAACTGTGTTACTTATATTTTCTGGGTTTACGTGTGGTTTGAAATCCAAATCTTGCTACCACAACTAACTGTATTTTGTATATATTGTCATTTTCTTGCAAAATTCATTTTGAATACCATAGCCCGTATTTCATTGTTTCTTTCTGTCACTATCTTTTCTCAGTTGCTAGGGAAGTGAACTCAGGTATTTATGCTGCTGTGTATCTGTGTGCTTATATTATTACTTCAAATTTCTTCCATATACATTCCGATTACATCAGTTCTGGATGTTGACAGCTTCAGTCATATCTGCATGCCCTTTTGTTAAGTTGCTGTGTTGCTATTTGTAATATGTCATGGTGTTTATTTAATTTCAGAAAGCAGTCTGGTTTAGGAATTTTTAATAATAATAATAATAATAATAATAATAATAATAAATCAGTAATAATTGGAGCCACCAGAATAGTAACAATATGTTGAAAGAGAAATTCGGAAGCCATACCAGGAAAACATTCAGTAGATTCACTACAAAAGACGGGTATACCTATACTTGGAACAGCACGTATAATATGGAAAGCATGAAACTTGAAGCCAGAGGGGTGGGGGTGATCATTGGTTCAAGAAAAGTACCAAGGAGAAAATGCCTGTGACAAGAGAAACAACAACAACGACGACGACGACGACAACAACAACAACAACAACAACAACAACAGACCACATTATATCAGCGTCCCCAGTATTGGCAAAAGAACAGTACACCAAACGACATGATAGAGTGTGTGCTCAACTACACTTCAATATATGTGAGGAAGTAGGGGTAAAATTAGACTCCAAAATCAGTAGAAACGAGTCAAGAAGGCAAGGTAACCATGTTATGGAATCAACAAGTGCAAACCGACAGAACCATCCCGAACAATAAACCAGACATCATAATCTGGGATAATGAAAAAGGAACATGTATGCTAATTGACGTAGCAATCCCGGGAGACAGAAATGTGATAAAGAAAGAAGCCGAGAAGATTCTAAAATATAAAGACCTCATAACAGAAATACAGCGCATGTGGAATGTAAAGACAAAGGTGACGCCAGTAATAATAGGAGCAACTGGAACCATTTCAAAATCCTTCAGAAAATATTTGAGCAGCGTACCGGGAAAGCACGATATCAAGGAACTGCAGAAAGCAGCTATATTGGGCACAGCACACATACTGCGGGAAGTGCTAATGTAGAAGCGCAGAAGAGTTTAATATTGAAGACAGCGTTATATGCACCATTAGCAGTATGCGCAAAATAGCTGCAACACTGTATACCCTAGAAACATGGTTTGTTTCAGGTATATAAGTGTGAATACCCTGCATAAAGGGGATGATGATGATGATGATGATGATGATGATGATGATGATGATGATAATGTCCTGAGTCAATGTGGCACAGCTCACCTTAATTGTCTTGTACACTGTCTGAGGTGTGTATCATTAATATAGGCTTGCACGCCATGAGTTGTCCATGCTGTTATCTTCATGTGTGTGGTTGTCATTCTGCTGACAGGTGATGTGTTGTGGATACTAGTGACAGCAGTCAGTCAGCCAAACACTGAATGCTTTGAAAACTGATCTCATCTTTTAAACCTCATGATAAACATAATTTCTAAACTAGGACTGATGGAATGCATGAAGTAAAATCTGATGCTAATCAACTGTCACTAACTGCATGCCGCAGTTCTGCTTGTGATGTGTATATTTACACAGCTGGTCAAGAAATTCCTTTCCTTGTGTGGAAACCAGATGTTAATGACAGCTCCACAAGAACCCATCTGTGGCCCATATCTGTAGCCAGTTGAATCCAGTTAGGCCCTGATCTATTTCCGTCAGATTCGTTTTAATATTATGCTTACTGATGCTAGACCTTGATTCATCTGTAAATAACCACATGGTTCACCAGCCAACCTATAGTGTGTACAAAATATCACCATACTATCCCTGTAACAATACAGAAGTACTGTAAGAATTGTAAGGAGATTTTAAGAAGACTAGCACCAACACCACGTTTTAATGTTTTGAAGGTTTTATATGATAGTTGATGTACACCTCCCTGAAGATCGCGAGTATCTGAAACATGCTGGAGGAATAAAATAGATTAATAGGCTGTGTACTATAATTGTGCATTTAGTTGATTTTAACCCTGTAAAGACGAAGCGTGTCTGTTTTATATAAGGACTCAGTGCGTATCGCGCTGTAAACACTCTCCACTTCGGTTATAAAAACCAGTCTCTTAATGTTTTATAAGGCAAAAGTTGCTGTTTGTTCTGAGATCCGTACAAAACACATAAACACCATGTGGGCACCATGTAGAATTTTTTAATGTTAAACCTGGCGGTATGTAACGTTACTGCTAGGCTTTAAAAGGTTAATTACAACATTAATATCAATGCATGGAGATAAATAACATAAAATATATGCATTTGTCGTATGTTCCAATGGCTGGTGGCTGATCCTGGTGACCACGTGGTCTAAGGCAGAGATCTGTGATCGCTCGATTGCTGGGGTCGTGGGTTCCAAATGCTGCTGAGGTCATGCATGTCTGTCTGTTATGTTTGTTGCTTGTCGTGTAGGTAGTGGCATCTGTGACAGGCTGATCACTCATTTAGAGGAGTCCTGTGTGTGTGTGTATCTAAATGTTGTGATCTAGAGACCTCAACAATGTGGCAGCCTAGGCCCAATATGGGCCCTTGTGCCACAGAAAGAATAATGGCTGGTGAAGAGTACAAATTATAAGGGGTGTGGTTAAGTGTTTCTCCGCAGCCTCCTGGCACTTTCTGTCCTTTAAGGCAAAATATTCCCTGCAGCTCACTATTCTCATACATTGTCAGTCTGTTTTTCCCGTTATGTGTGTGAGACAAAGACACATACAAACCAGTAATAAAGTTGTATTTTTGTGTATATGAATTTAATGTAGCCTCTGTAAACAGTTTTTATTGGATGATCCTGTAAAAAGTAAAGTCCAAGGTGTGAATATTGGACAGCCTGTAGCATAACGACAAATAGAGAGGCGAAGTGTGGTCTCCAAAGTGCCAGATAAGTTATCTGCTCTGTATAATCATGAACTATGGGGAGGAAAACGTGAATACTATTCTGTTGATGGCCGGTCTAGTTCTTTAAGTGTTCCTTAAGTGCAGCAACATGTTTGTGCCACACAAGTTCCAGAAACTTGGTTATCTGTGAATAAAAGTGAACTCCTTGAACTTCAAACAAAGCAGATGTACAAATGTGAAACAAATTATGTCTCCCTATGTTAATCACTGGAAAATTTATTATGTTTCTTAACGTCTATGAATAGAAGGCCGTGTGGTGAAAGTCTGGGTATTAAGTTTCTCACAACCATGATGTTACTCTTACCATGTTCATGGTCATATGTGATAGAGGTATCACAGAGGACTTGTATGGTACCTGCGTAGGGTTTGCCATGAATGGTGGTATGAGCTCGTGTCAGTTGGCAACCATCAGATTTCTGCATCATGAGCAGGTCTTGCTAGCATATTTCTTGACACACAGTTTGTGCTTGCACTCAGTTATCTCCTGCTTGGTTCCTGTATCCCAGTTTTGAAGCCACATAGAATTTTACATGTTAGTATCACATGAAGACTTCTTGTACATGTCAGATACGAAATTATGAATTTGACTCTGAAGTGTCAAATTTGGACATAATCCTTCAGCCCTGAAGGTGGAGGCAGCATGTTCCTCTGAAATGTCAGTATCTACTTGACAGGACTGTGTAGTATCAAAACCCAGAAATTGAAAGAGTATATATGTACGTAGGTTGGCTGATAAGTAATGCACACAGTGAAATATCTAGAAAAAGGAACCATGTATTTAAACAAACGAAAAAAGGAAGTAAAGTATAATATTTTAGCTACAAATTGACATACTTATTTTTCGATATAGTCGCCTTGTCGCTCAATACATTTTTCCCAACGTGAAACAAGTTTACGCATGCCGTCAATGAAGAATTCAGGGGTTCTTTGGTTGATCCACGACGTCACAGCTTGCTTCACTTCAGCATCTGAGGTGAAATGAGTCCCCTTGAGACCCCTCTTGAGGTGAGAAAAGAAATGGAAATCGGTTGGAGCCAAGTCAGGGCTGTATGGCGGATGGGAGAGAACCTCAAACTTCAGCATCTCCAGAGCATCAAGCGTTGCGCGAGCAGTGTGCGGTCGTGCATTGTCATGCAGCAACAAAATCGGTGATGTTGACTGCCTAACTCGACACACCCTCGGCCGTAGGGTTTTTATTGTTTCAATGTACCGAGCTGAATTGACAGTATTCCCAGCTTCAAAAAATTCTGTCAGGTAAACTCTTTGTGAGTCCCAAAAAACAGTGAAAAGAATCTTGCTGGCAGACGGCACTGTTTTGAATTTTTTCGGGCGAGGACATGAAGCGTGCCTGTATTGCATGCTCTGTTGTTTTTCTTCAGGGTCAAAATGATGAATCCGTGACTCATCCCCAGTAACAATATTCAGAAGAAATTGATCTCCCTCTTCATGATAGCGCTTCGACAGTTCTTCACAACTTTCAACACGTTTTTGTTTGTTTTCTGGCGTCAACACGCGTGGCACCCTTCGAGAACAGACTTTTGTGTAGCCAAGTGAACCAATGATATAGCCCACTCTTTCTTTAGACATTCCTAGCCTACCTGCTATCTGCTTCTGGGTGATACGACGGTCATGCTTGATCAGTTCATCAACCTGTTTTTGATGCTTGTCACCTGTTACGGAAACCGGCCTTCCACTGCGATGTTGGTCAACAATATTGGCACGACCGGGTTCACATTCACGAAATTTAACGGCCCAACGATTTACTGTAGTTCTGTTAACAGTGTGTTCACCATACACAGCCTGTAAACGGCGATGAATTTCAGTTGGCGTTACGTTTTCAGCACTTAAAAATTCAATCACTGCACGTTACTTCAATCTCATTGACATATCGCCATAACACGACTCCATGTTAACACGCACTGTTTTAGAACCGGTGTAGAGAAACGAATCAAACTTGGCACCGCTGTGGAGGGGGGTTGTGGCTACAAGGGCACACTGTGCACGTGTCGCTGCTTTGCTCCATTGGCAAAATATTTCACTGTGTGCATTACTTATCAGCCACCCCTAGTATTTAGTTAAATAAAACAAAATGTATACTTAACATGATTTAAGGTTTTCTCAGTAATGAAATTTTATGTTGTGTTTGCATTATTCCACCGTGTAATGTGATAGGTGGGTATCCTGAAACATTTGTACCAGCCTACCAGACTGCATGGTGTTATAATCCAAAGGAGAGCACAGTATGAACGTACAGATTTTGTGCTGTAGCTGCTGTGATGTCTGTAAACAGACTATACATGAAATACCGTGGAAGTGCTTATTGCCTATTTTATTTTAAGACACTGTGTTAAATTTTAATTTATGATGTAATTTCTTAATCAATGTACATTCAATTATATATATGTAATGGAGAGGAAAAGAAGTCTATATAATTGAAAAATATGGCTGGTTTGACATTATCATATTTTCATTCCTAAAGATGTTACATCACAAACTATTTACACTATTCTGACGCCAAAGAAACAAACCGGTAGGCAATGAGCATGACAGCACTCGAGGTTTTCCCTCCTTGCTTGTTGTAATCACTGTGATTCTCCTCTGGCATATATCATCTGCCCCGAAAAATTTTTCACAAGTCAAGTGTTATTGCTACCAACATTTGTGTGAACAGAATGGATGTACGATTGTGGAGTGGTGCTGGGAAGCGTAACAGCTTGAGGGAAATGTGGAGGTGGTCAGTGCATGGGAGTTCTTTGTGTTGCCTTGGTATAGCTTCTTGATATAATTGCAGAATGAACTGTTTTATATCATCATCATTGAATGATATTAAACAATGCATTATCTTTATTTTTACAGTCTCTGAAAAATTTAAGAGGACAAGATCAAAAAGTGGTATGCCTGTGGAAAAGCATATTATTTGCCAAAATCCGGTACTGGAAGAAGATAAGGCTAAAGATTTTTTTACCTATAGGGATGGACTGGTAGAGAATGCTGTAAGAGAATGCATCTCTGATCTTGTCGTACCCGATAAGGATGGAGAAATTTTAGGTTCGTGGCTGCTTACTGAGTAAGTTTCAAGAGTTCCTAACCCAATGTGTTCTTTTGTAGGCACTTACAGTAAATAATGTATTGTTCCTGTGATCCTAATCACTAGCAGATTTTCTGCAATATGCGTGCTTCAGCTGTCCTTTGCAAGTGCAATAATTTTTATTTCCTGCATTCATTATTATGAACATATGCCTTGCTCATTGTGACTGTTTTCTTGAATTTCTATGTCTACCATATCTCTGTGTTGACTTTTCAAAGTCCTTCATTTGGGTCAGAGCTGTTGACTTCTTTAAAAAATAATGTTACGGTTACAGTTTCCTTCTTGGTTTACCATTGGCCCAGGATAACGTAAAGTGGCTGGGGCATGTCGTTACCTGCCCATTCCCATCTAGTGCCAAGGTGAAAGACTAGAGCCTTGAATCTACTCCCCCACTATGCCTTCATGGCAGGTTACAGGGTCAACTTTACCTTTAACTTTTTGCCATTATCAAAAACAGTGACATTTAGTCACTGTTTTTGATAGTGGCAGTTTTGTCAAGTAAACTGCTGCATTTGAGAAAAGGAATTCAGAGCAGAAATTATGAAGTTTACTGTCCTAGTTCTACTGCTGTATTGTCTTGTATTTGTACTTGAACTTATTTAAACGCGCACGTGAACATATGTGTGTGTGTGTTTGTGTGTGCGCCATGCATGCACGCTCGTGTGTAGGGGCACGGGAATGATAAATAGCCCCAGGCATGGACCACACACAGCAGCCAATGGAACCTTTTTGGGGCCATTCTGTTGTTGAAGAGTGCATACCAACACCACTTAATAATCAAGTGTCTCGTGACATATACCAGATGTGACTATAGAGATCTGGAGATGTGTAGTGTATGATCAGCTAATGCTGGTAATTGGCACATGTAATAGGATCCCTGCTCCCAGCATTTCTTTTGGTCCTGTGTGTCTAGATGCCACTTGAGTGAGCTGTGGCTTGTTACCGTGTAAGTCACAGGTCTGCACTTTTTCCTGTCTGAAGCCAGTACATCCCTTGACAGTATTCCTAAGGTGTCTTCAGTGAAGGCCTTCATCACTCCTGAAAGCACCATTCTGCTGATGCTGGTCCGGACACCACCACCAGTTTCATTCCTTCAGCCACGTGTGTCATCACTGCTCATAGCAGGGCTGTGAGAGTCGGTACACAAAACTTCCAACTCCGACTCCTTGATTTTTAAAATTCCAACTCCGACTCCTCAATTTTTAAATGTCCGACTCCAACTCCTTCGTAAGATCTCAATATGTATTAATAATGGTAAACCTATAAGACATTTCATCACCACCACGTGAATCAGCTTACTTTTTAGACTTAAACCTATTTTTAAGTATAAGTCTAATGGTTATTGTAGCTATCAGAGCTCTGAATTTGGAGTATCTAGTTAAGATTTTAGATAGAGGTCGGAGTTGGAGTTGGTACATTTTTACTGACTCCGACTCCACAGCCCTGGCTCATAGCATATACACTTTTTATGTTTTTAAAAGGAGTGCTGTACTATGGAGGATACATTTCCTTTGTAACTTATAATTAGAATATAATCTTAGTGATTGAAGCTCCATGCCATGAGAGCACGTGGGGGCGTGGAGGTATAGCTTCATGCATTCTGAGACTTGGCACTTGATGGAGGTGATTGGCTGGCTTCACACTCGAGCCATTTCCTTATGACATGTGCCTGAACAAGTTTGGTGATTATGTTGAAGAAAAAAGCGCTGGTGTCCAAACATAACCATGTGCTTTGCTGGTTTCAGGTTATATCTGTTCACCTAAAAAAAGGGGAAACTTAGTTTTTGACTTCCTCTGTACGTTCTATAATAAAAGTGACCTTAATGTCAGTGGTGCAAATTATGCAAATATGTTTTACCATTGTTTGAGAACTCTGACTTTGTTGTTACTGCTACCTCTCAAGTTTGCATGTCCTTGATGTTGGTGATTATTGTTACTGACTGTAGGAAGTTAAAAAGTTTGGTTTTGAGTGGGATAATGTTCATCCCAAGTTTTGTTAACACCAGTTAGTTTTGAAGTTTGAATGTGGGGATACACAGTCACACACACACACACACACACACACACACACACACACACACACACACACACACACACNCACACACACACACACACACACACACACACACACACACACACACACACAAAACTACCTGAATGCATGCATGCACATGCACACATGCAGGCAGCTTGATCGATTTCTCAGCAAGGTAAAAATGACGTTTGTTATGGTAATGCTTGCCCGTACTGTGTTAGTGAGCTCTGGAGTGAGTCCTTTGGTACCCATATGTAGTAAAACATTTTCACTTGGTTTGCTTTTGATAGACAGTTACTACCCATCTAATACAGGGGTGCACAAGTCCAGGGTGTCAGGTCGCCAGTGTGACAAAGTGTGTACAGTGGTGCCTAATGTTTGTGTGGCTCCTCAGCATGGAGCTTTTTGTGTAACCTGTCTGGCACCTAGAATTTTGAGGAAGCTTCTAGAGTTTTGGAAAACTTTTACACTCCTGACTGACTGACTGACTGACTGACTGACCGACCGACCGACCAACTGCTTAACTGACTAACTAACTCCATAGAGCAGAGTCCTCGAGCAACTAATAGTTTCTCAGCTAATCCTGGCATTCGTCACATATTATGAAACCTGAAGCTTTGTTACTGTGTTCACAACAGCCCACTGCTTGTCCCTGTCCTGAGCCAGCACAACAGCCCACTGCTTGTCCCTGTCCTGAGCCAGATCAATCTCTTCCATGCCAGCCATCCTACTTCTTAAAGATCCATTTTAATATTATGATCTTATCTATGTCAGGGTCTTCCAAGCTGTCTCTTTACCTCAGGTTTCCACACCAAAGCCTGTATGCGCCTTTCCTCTTCCCCATATGCGCCAAATGCTCTGCCCCTCATTATTCTTGATTTGATAACCTGAGTAATATTTGGTGAGGAATACAGATCATGAAGCTCTTCATTATACAGTCTTCTCCAGTCTCCTGTTTATTTGTCTATCTTAGGCCCAAATATCTTTCTCAGCACCATATTCTTAAGCACAAATAGCCTATGTTTATCCATCAGTGTGAGTGACCAAGTTTGATACCCATGTAAAACCACAGGCAAATTTATGTTTTTAGATATCTTAATCTTAATGTTTTTGATAGCAAACTGGAAGACAAAAGATTGTGGACTGAATGGTAGCAGGCATTCTCCGAGTTTAATCTGCTCTTAATATCTTGATGCGTACAATTTTTATTTGTTAGTGTTCCCAAATATTTGAGCTTTGCCGTACTTTCAAAGGATTTCTTACTGATCTTCATGTTATGATTTTGTCCTTCATTCTTTTTGTGAGGATGGTCAGCTCCCCTGAAACATTGGATACGAAGTATACTTGAATGCCATGTCCCATCTGTCAGTACATGAACTATCTGATTGTGAGTCTTCCCGTTAGGAGAGGTGGTGTTTGATAAATTAGTAAAGTTATCTGTTTGGCAATTTGAATATTAACCCTTTAAAGACGAAGTGTATCTGTTTTATATAAGGACTCAGTGCGTACCGCACTGTATACACTCCCCACTTCGGTTATAAAAACCAATCTCTCAATGTTTTATAAGGCAAAAGTCGCTGTTTGTTCTGAGATCCGTACAAAACACATAAACGCAATGTGGGCACCACATAGAATTTTTAATGTTAAACCTGGTCGTATGTAAAGTTACCGCTAGGCTTTAAAAGGTTAATAATGGCTTGCACTGAATTTTTCCCCAGAATCAGTTTATGGGATAATGAGAAAGAGCGGCTCATACTTTTAACAACACGAATGCTGATCACTGTGAAGTATGATTTCATTGCGCTCAAGAAATTGGAGTTCCAGAAAGTGTCACTTGATTTGGTGGATACTCTCATTATTGGCGATCTTGTCTATCCTTCAGGTTCTCTGGTACCGTAAGTATATGTGCTTTTTTTTTTGTTAGACTAAGTGCAGAATACATTTCTATGATGTGAGTTACAATATGTAATTATTCCTAAAACTGGATGTGCTTCAAAATCTTTTCATTGTCAAGCCATGCATACTGTGAGCTTATGTTATTTAGTAGAACATAAGAGAAGGCTCTTAGCTTTGTTGACTTTTTGTTTTTTCTACTGTCACTATATGTGGTCAATGTGTTTACATACTCGGGAAGGGTTTGGTGCTACTAATTATTAGTTTTGTCCCAGTGAGAAATGGGTCGGTTTCATTTGTTTCCTGGACTTTATGGTGGTTATGCATGGAATGTAGTTCATGTGTACTGATAAGTGAATGTTTTTGTGGTGATACAAAACGGGTTTCCAAACATTATGTAGAATTCTGAATCATCTAACGTTGAATATGGAAGAGATCTGCACTTTTCTGAGATTTTACGCAGCATAGAGTGGTAATGCTGTACAGGCATTCTGGGACAACCTGTTGGTCCCAATTTCAGGGGTTAAGAAATCAAGGGTCCAGGACTTCTTGGCCTTTGAAGATTGGACCGATAGGTTGTCCTGAAACGGCAGTGCCTAATTACCACTGTACGCTGTGTAATATCTCAGAAGAGCCCAGATTTCATTTACATCACAGCAGAAGCCTGAAATCACACATTGAATATGGAAGTTGAATGCTAAATGTGTTAATGTTTTTCATCAGATTAATTTTAGAAAAATTAACTGTTTTTTGTGACTAATTCTTAATCATTCTTCTTCAGAAATTAATTACAATTGTTATCATGATAAATGATGATTTAGAGTGACAATTCAACATGTCTATGTTATGTCTACAAGACATGTTCAATAAGTAAGTTCCCTAGGTCATAAAAGTTAAATGAGAATTCATTACAAGGTTTAATGTAGCTCATTTATTGCAGTGGTGTATCAATACTTATCAACATGATACCTGAGCACATTGATGCATTCATCCCGCCTTGGAATGTGTTTAAAAATTCCATCACTTTAGAGATCAGGATCTTGCATTTGCTGCCCCTCAGGAACAACCATTTCCACTCCTTCATTATTGTGGAACTGGTGACCTAATTGTGGCTTCAGTGACCCAGACAAATGACCTGTCATGAGGTGTGACCTTTCAGCATGACAGCACAACCCCACACGGCACACACTGGATACAAACATTGTGGCAGCTATGAATCATCTAACAGTCATGGCTGTCGTCTGTGTCTTCTTCATGAGACGTTCCTACCTTGTGTGGGTTGTTTAGTAACCAAAGCTTGTCACCTTCACTGTTTCCTTCTTAAGACTTTCCCACTTTATATCAGTTTTTTAGCAACCAAGCCTCGGCATCTGTCTGTGTTTTCTTCCCCAGATATCTTGAGCAACCTACCCCCGCCAGCTGTCTGTCTCTTTCAAAAGCTCCATCTCCTTAGTTTCATCTTATGCCATTCCTTCTGTGTAACATGTTTCCCAGCTTCTTGTTCTTATGTTGATGTCGGTCCTCCTCTTGAGCATTTTTCATTTAGTTTCACATTCGTAACTTTGTGATTTTTTCTTCATCTTCAAAATCTGTGCCTACTGAAGTTATTCTGTTATCAGTTTATCTTTCATTGTGTTTATCTTTAAATTTTCTTCAAAATTTCTTTTCTTATTCTGTTTTTTCTTTTATACTTTTAAAAATGTCGTCTGCTCCCTTGGTCCACGTCAGTGTTTCACTCAGTATGTTAACATTGACAAAAATTTGAAGAAGTTCTTCTGAGGAAGTACTGAAATTATTTTGCTTTAAAGTTTGCCACCTAGAGAATAATCTTCATATTTTAGGTCATCTTGTGGTCCAGTAAATATGCCGAGTTTTCTTGACGGAACTTCTTCGCATTGTATGTCGATCTGCCTGGATGACAGCCTGTTTCTTTTCTTGACAATAAAGTTACAGCGGATATTAATTACATATAATTAATTTTTACAGCTGTTTGGACAGAATTGCCTTATGCAGTCAAGTCTTTGTGGCTGTAACTTGTTTGAATATGTATTTCGGTGCTAATTTATGTATCACCTTTATGTGTTGCGAGTAGGTGTCCAGGAATAAGCGTTAAATGTTGCGTCCTTAAGTTTATAAACTGGTTTCTTGCTTATCTGTTTTGTGTTGATATGGCAGTAGCACTCACAGCATTGGAAAGCTGCTGCAAAGGAAACAACTGGGTGCTTTTGCTAGTTTGCCTTTTTTGAATGTGTGTTAAAGCTGTAGGATATACGGATCATTAAATGCAGCCATGATAATTTTACCTGTTAGCATTATGAGTGAGTAGTTTTCAATGCAGATATTTGAAAATGATTTATAAAAACTTCAACACTCATAAAATAATAATAATAATAATAATAATAATAATAATAATAATACCTGTATGCAGGGTATTTGCAATTGCAGTAAAACCCTGTTAAGACGTTTTTGAAAATTCCAAGAAAATCTGACTTCTTAAGTGGGAAATTTCTTAAAAGGGTAGGAACAAAAAGTTCCATTTTTTAAATTTTTTTGTGAACTTATTACATATGTATGCTGAATTTGTATAATTTGCAGCTCTCTTAACACATTCTCACTCATATCTGACCATTTAACTATTTTGTTTGTAACCTTTCAATCACAGTTTTATTTACACCTTTACCTATACTGTTACTGACTTTTCATTCAGAAGTTCACATTTGATTCCAGATGTTTACTTTTTGTTGAAATATTTTTCAAGCATGGGTTGTTGCTGTTTTTTAAAAAACAGTAGCAGTATACATCCTCAGATTCCATAGGTTCGCTTTTAGGTAGACCATATGGGGTGGTCAGTAGTTCCAGGTACTTTCACTAACTCTGCAGTGTCTTGAATTTATTTTCTGGAATTGCTGATGTAACTTATCTGCACAGACACCACAAATGTTTCACAATCATGCTACACCACGACACATTTTTTATTGCTGCTGATAAATTACGTTTAAACAATTTGTCGCAATTGACCACTCACTTATCTCACGTCAAACTGCTGTGCCCCGCAACAACGTGGAATATTGTGTTACTTTGACTAGAGCATGCCTAAACTTCTTCAAATGTTACTGGCTGCCTTCAAGTCCCGGGCAGCTGAAGTGGCAAGTGAGCTGCTACATGCCAGCCGTTGCCAAATGCAGGCTTATGCAGGTCACAGAACTGTTAGGATCAGCTTCCGGCCACCCGATACAATTTTTTGGTTGTCGTGAGAGACCGAGTAGTGGGGACTGACTACAGTCTGTGCCTCGCGGAAGAAATACAACAGCCTCGCGGCGGCCGTGAGGTTGCGCCATTCCACTGTGTGAAACGTGGGGGAAATGACCTTGGAGATTAACCTGTATGAACTGACCCCACTGTTTGAATGCTGCATTTTGGAAATGGAACAAATGGAAACTTGGGGGAATTCTTTAAGATTTTGAAACAGAAAATGTATGAAATGGGTAAAAAAATTGTTTCGTTGTCAAATTTGTTACTTCTTAGGCGGGAAATTTTCGTATGTGGGGATGTATTAAAAGGGCAGCATGTAATGTTAATCAAATGGGAGAATTTTATGCTTTTTTATCCTGACTTCTTAAGCAGGAAATTTTCTTAACTGGGGACTTCTTAAACGAGTTTTACTGTATATACCTGAAACAAACCATGTTTATAGGTAGAACTAGTGCCATACTCTGCCAGAAATAGAGCCCTTTTACAAAAGGAGTATAAATGTGGGGTGATGGACAAAGTTCCATCATCTCACCACATCAGAAAACAACTTCACATCTGATTTACTTTACTTGTTGAGTAGCCTTCATGTGTATTTGGAAACACTGAGTATCTGCAGCATTCCAGTTTGTATTGTTCATTCATACTAAGTGTTTTTACTCTTCTTACTCATTATCCTCCCAACTGTGCTTTAAATTGCATTATTTCTTTTCTGATGAAATGTGCTGTTCTTCCTCCATAATGTCAATACCTGTCTACCAATCTACACAGTGCAGCATGTAGTAGTCTTCTTTTTTAGCACATTTTTCTAGTACATAAAAAGAAAGCAAGCTGTACGAAACAGAACTTATAGAGCCTGTTTTCTGATGATAGCATTTCTAGTCCTCTGTATCATTTAGTTGTATTATTATTGCTATTTCAAGAATTTATTACTTGAACTCAGGTTGTGCATGTGCCAAATTTGTCAGATATAACCTCACATGGTTACATGGCGTCCATGTTTACGATTGTTGACTCATGAACGGGATGCCATACGAGGTATGCAAATGTGTTCATGATCTGCTCTAGCTCTGTTTGCCTAGCTCCACTGGCTCAGTACTTGTCACCATAAGACTGTAAATCCAAGAAAATGTTCTCATGACTGCCATCTTGTTATTTTTAGAATGTTCAGAAATTCAATGTTAAACAAAAGTTGCCTGTGCATACAAGATCTAAATTACATGTGAGCCATCCATATTTTTCTATAGTTTTTGAAATGTCTATTTAAGATACTTTGGTGGATTTTACAGTATACACAATTCCTGTTAAGTGTTGAGGTACTCACAGTTGTGTGTGGAGGATTTGGGTCTTCTATGATGTGACACTGCATGGCTGGGTGAGTATTTTGAAGGAACATTTGCCTTCATATTCAAGAGTAAAGGCAACACATTTCTTTGAAACACTGGAAATCACCTACCCATTGATGCAATGTCACATATCAGAAGACTGGAGACCTCCATTGTTAGGTGCTGTGCGTGAACAGTTTCCCATGATGTGTCATGCACTGTGTCACAGTCCAACGTAATCAATACATCTGCCAACAAATGCACTTGATAAAATACAATTCATAATTATTAAAACTTCCATGATTTTCAACTCTGGGCTGCCATCCTGAGGGAGTTATTGACCAATAAGCCCAACATGTTAGTCTAGGTATTACACTGCCTTTATTGAAATGTTTGAAATGTTAAAATTCTAAAATGTGTAAAAAATTTATCCATATAAAAATTACAGTATTGTGATATTAAAATTTTATAATAGTGAGCAGTTTCAAGGATTATTTCATAGTTGTTTACTTTCTGTATGGAACATATACACAAACATCTGCAACTTATATTTGGAGCTGCTCACTATTATATAGTTTTAATATCACATATGTAATTTTTATACTTTCCAATTTTTTATATATTTTAGAGCTTTGACATTTTGAACATTTCAGTATGGGCAGTGTAATACATTGACTAACATATTGGGTTTCCAGTCCTTTGTTGTATAATTCCCTGAAGATGACATCCTGGTGCCAAAACCAGTAGGAGTTTTGATAATTGTTATGAATTGTATGTCATTAACTACATTTGTTAGATGATGCATTGATAGAATGTGCACAGTATGAATTATATAAAAAAGAAATCGCTCGACATAGTCTGTACAGGCAACATTTCACTTCTTTGGGCTGATGCTTTCCAAATGTACGTAAGCAGTGTAAGCATAAGAATAAAAGCTGTGAAGAGGGAAAAAAAGTACATAATTCTTCAAAAAAGTACAAATATATATTTGAGTTCATGACTTAAAGCTTTTATGTTACCTGAAAGTGACTGCTACCCGTTTCTGTGTAATATCTTGGGTTTTAGGGAGGTGCAAACAGACATCTCTAAACTCATGAGTCATCTTAGGTACCAAAGTTTCCTGTGTGTTAATCTGAGAGTAGCAAACAATATGACAGCCCTGTCTGTTTGTTGGTACAAATACAAAGTTACAAATGTAGTTGGAAGAGATACAAGGATATGAACAAAACTGAAAAACATAATATGGAAATAATTGAAAGAGACTGCCTTCTGTGATTGACATTCTGTTATCGACCGAGGGTATGATAAGACGTAAGATGACCAAAAGAACTGTGGAGAGATGCAGACTGTGTTGGGATTCACAGGAACAGTCTTTAATGAGCTGGTGATACAGAGTTTGTGGCATTGAAGAGTGCATGTAGAAGGTACAGGAAGCTGGTTTAGAAGAAGAGTTGTTGCGGTAGTCAGGTTTCCTGGTCATGCATTTTGATCTTGCGCATGTTGAGTGTTGTCAGAACCTGACATATGCAAGTTTCAAGGCAAATTATTGCAGTTGGAAAAATTCTTTCACTAGTTTTTTAAGTAGATAATGTTTGCATTTTTAGGTGCGTACACAAAATTGCAAAAAGTGACTTATCTTTGTCGTACCTGTCTGTCTGTCTGTCTGTCTGTCTGTCTGTCTGTCTGTCTGTCTGTCTGTCTGTCTGTCTGTCTGTCTGTCTGCCCACCCACTTGACTGCCATCCCTCCGTCTGCATGGAACAACTTGGCTCTCACTGGACACATTTTCGTGAAATTTTATGTTTGAGTATTTTTCAAAAATATGTTGAGAAAATTCAAGTTTCATTATTTGACGAGAAGAATGGGTACTTTACATGGAGACCTATGTACATTTATGATAGTATCACACTGAATCTTCTCAGAATGGGAAGTGCCTCATAAAATTTGTAGAGAAAATCAAAACACACATTTTATATTTAACAAATTTTTTTTCTGAGAATCATGCCATTCATGAGATCATGTGGAACAATATACAGTGAAACCCTGTTAAGAAAATTTTGAAAATTCCAAGAAAATCCTACTTCTTAAGTGGGAAATTTCTTAAAAGGGTAATTTTAATGGAATGGGAGAATTTTGGTGCTTTTTTATCCTGACTAATTAGGTGGGAATTTTCTTAACAGGGGTTTTCTTAAGCGAGTTTCACTGTAGTAGAGCCAGCAGGCCACAGATGACAATACAATACATCGCATGCGCATTGAATGCTGCATAACTAAGGCTAAAGACACACACTCAGACTATGTAATACTAATTGCTTTTCCACGGCAAGAGTGGTTATGCAAACCTCCATTAATGTTACATTATACACACATTGCCTGTCTTTTTTGTGGTTTTCTTGAGTCCCTCCATTCAGTGCCAGGATAGTACCTTGAAGTAGCCCATGCCCATATCTTTTCACATCCATTCCACTTCATAATTTGCTATTGTACTACCATTAACCCTTTAAAGCCTAGCGGTAACTTTACATACCACCAGGTTTAACATTACGTGGTGCCCACATTGCGTTTATGTGTTTTGTACAGATCTCAGAACAAACAGCAACTTTTGCCTTATAAAACATTAAGAGACTGGTTTTTATAACCAAAGTGGCGAGTGTTTACCGCGCAGTACACACTGAGTCCTTATATAAAACAGATACGCTTCGTCTTTAAGGGGTTAAACTCTGTAAGCGCTATCTTCTAACAGCTTCATTAAAAATAAACTAGGATTCTTTGGCTTAACATTACTCTTGAAGCTTGAAGTTTAGCTAAATAATGTTTAAAAATTTAGTTCCTCCTTCTCTGAAAATGTGTTGCATACCCATTATAAAGACCAGTTGGTAATGCTGTTTAGGGAAATAGTTGTGGTGGGCTATATTTTGACCTTTGTTCAAAACACATGAATTCGTTGTGCAGGCAAAGTGCAGAATTCTTTAAGTGTTAGAGCAGGTGGTACAATACAATAGGAACCACAGTAATTGAAACAGCAATTTTTTAATTCTTTTTTAATGCATGTGTCAGCAAGATTTAAAATGGGATACAGTCAGAGCTTTTTCAGGTAGAAACTCCAGAAAAGAGTGCCAGTACCATTTCTTTTGCATTAGTTGAAGTTGATAACACCAAAAAGAACATCAGAGGGCAATTTTTTATTAGCTCTGGTTGATCTATATACATTATGGCCTTCTAAAATATAATGCGATGCTTGAGAGAGAGTCTGTAAAAATTAGAGTAAACAGTAGCAAATAGTGCAAACTTCTGTCTGATTTTGGAGCCCTTGAAAGACAGTTTGGGCACATTGACACTTCTGCACAATTGATGGTTAGTACTACCAGTGTACTACTCCTTTTGACTTCCCATTTGCAATTCCAAATCTGACTTCTTGACCCTATCCTCCCTCAGAGCAGGGATGAACTTGCTTGAAGTAAAAACTTGTAGTGCAGCCTAGCCAGTGTGGCTGTACAAAATGCTTGTGAATCCTTAACAATGGGCTGTATTGGATGCTGTTAAGCTGTGGACCTGCGCAGTATTTTTCAAGTGTAATATTTTCCCATTTTCACTTGCATGCTGACCTGGGTTGTTTCATCATTCTGTTGAGTTCATGGCCAGCAATTTCTGGTCATGTAAGTTGTAACTGTTTCCACTCAGTCTGCGATGTAGGTTTATAGTGAATAATTATTTTTTTCAATTTTATTCTTTTGGGGTGTTACATTGTGTTGATTGGTAAATACAGAGGAGTTTCAGAAATGAATATTTTATTGAATCTGGGTAGCCGCTTGACATCAGCATCTGTCCTGCTATAATTGAAAGCATTGCACCATGCCCACATCTGTTTGCATGACATCATATTTACTGTGTACACCTCCATCCATCTGGAACTGTATTTTCTACAACCTTTATTATTTCTGTATAATTTATGTTTCTAATGATGCTTTTCCAACTTTAATAACTTGTATATCTGTATGTCTTTCATCTTTGTTACAAGCATGCACACCATCTGTTTAACCACTAATATGTTGTAATGTTTGTGATTTTACTGCATATATTTATATAAAATCAGCTGTGTGAGCTGTGGTTGGGATACCTTAGTTGTTAGTAGCTGGGATGTCCCAAACTTATAGTACACAGTCTGATTTTATGATAGCCCCTAGTAATTTTATATTTCACTTGAATTTCCCTGAGGATGGTTGAGGTTGACCAAAACATTTTTGGAAAGTTTATGTGAATAAATATAGTGTCATTAGTACTTGTATGTGTACAGTTGACTTTTTTCAGTATTGTTAGTTATCTGGTCCACAGTAAACTATGAATGTTTTTAAAATTGTCATCCATGTTGAAGAGAACTTTAAATTGTGGTTTCGTCTGGTACGGCAGTTGCTGTATGCTGTAATGTTACGAGTTTTGGCATTCTGAAAATGTTTATGCATTAACGTACTGCTTGTCGAGATCCTCTGGTTGCTGTAGTTTCCTCCCAGACATACATATCAGCATTATCATTGTCAATATTACAGGAACCAATATTGAAAACAGGTGTATCACACTTGTAATATACAGTGGAAATTGAAAGCCTGGGATGTGACAGTGATTTTTGTAGATCAAAAACAAAACGGAAGTATTCTTCAGGGTGTCATGATGCCCATTCTTGATCTTCTCACAGAAATCTTGTGGCTAATTTGGTATTTCTTCATTGACTGTTATGTTGTTGCTTAAGGTTTGTAATTTTGGCATGGTTAGTGTATGCTTTAATTTTAAAATTCAGCATGTCATGTGTTTGGCATGTCTTTGGTGTGGACAGTGAAAATCAAAACTGAATTTTCATTAAAATGTTTTAACGTTTCCATTAATAATCAGGGGGTATATTATTTTTGTCTAATTTTTGAAGGGCCAGATCAGCGCTTAAGTATTTTCTTTGTTGGTAGTGATATGTTGTGTAATGACTTTTAAATGCAGGGAAATTTTGAGTATGTTCTTAGTAGCAAGTATAGGTTCTTCAGTTGTTTTCCAGGAAGATCCCTTTTTCTTTCTTGTTTTACTCAAATCTGTTCCAAGAACTCTGGCTTAATGAGCTTGATCTATTTATGCTACAGAAACACTGAAGGTGTCCAAGAAAACTGTCTTGCACACTGGTATACTTTCCTTCCTGGTAGTTAAGGAATATTTGAAACTACACAACCTTTGTTTCCCCTTGCAATTTTTAGGTTGCCGTTTCTCAGAATTTCTCTTCTTGCAGCTCCAAATAAAAATTTTTTTCGTATTTTTGAATTTCCCGTATGCCAAAAATTTTTAAAAATAATTTTTGGCCCCTTAGCATTTATGAGGTCTACACATTTCTTTAAATAATGAGTCTTTTTTTTTTAATGTTTTGCAGCAGCAGTTTTGGATTTTCAATTGGAATATTCTTCATTCCTGTTCCCGTTGGGCCTTCTCATATTTTGTGCAATCATTTCTGCTCCCTCTGTCCCATTTGTATTTATTTACAGCATTATTTGGTGCTCTACAGAATTGCTATTCAAAGGGACTGAAGTACATCCTCATCTGTTGATGAGAATTACAGAATTCCCTGTATTTGTGGTTTTATTTGCACAGAAATTCATAAATAATTATTAAAATTTGAATAGCATTAAAAGGAAATTACTGAAGTTCAAGTGTTTAAAAACATAAGCTCAAAAATTAGCATTATTTGATTCTCAAATAATATTTATTTATTCATTTATTTATCTGAATCACTGTCTAGTGTTGTCTGATGCTTATCATCATTTACACGTGCATATTTGCAATTCCATTGTAAATTACTTATTAAAAAGTGTACGGAAGCAAAGAGTTTAAGAGCAAACAATTGCCGTGACCTGCTTCATTTTGAAAACGGGTATTTTCTCAATTGTGTCTGGTACTTACGACTTGCGCTGCCATCTTCGCATCCAGTTTTTAGTACACCTGTTGAACTCTTCTTAAATAGCTATATCTTGTAAATTTGTATGTGTAATGTGAACTCTTTTTTTTTTTGTCTCCAAAAGTTGACTTACACCACTTTCAAAAGAAATAGCTCATATAGTGTGCAGCATCTTGACAGTGTGTTTGCAAATTTTAACCAACAGCTTGAAATGTTCATGTTGTTGTCTTCTGGGCTTTAGATGGAGAAGATGAAAGCATTATTTTTCTTCAAAATATTGATTCTCACCTAGCAAACAATGTTATGTCATGGCATGCACAACAGTATGGGTCTGAAATCTTGTGTAATTTCAAGCATCACCTCAACGTCCACCATATTCTGTCTGATGTCGTTTAACAGTGTAAAGATGATGTGTTGGCAGTAAAGTATGTAGGGCCCTTTTGCATTTCTGACAACTTGTGTGAGCTGGTGGATAATTGTGCTCGGCTTGTATCTGGGTAGAAGGCTGAATGGTCTGACGTCAGGAGTGGTGACGGTGATAAAGGGCTGCTTGCTAAGACCACTGCAAGAGCGCTGGACTCAAAACAAGCTGGACAAAGACTTCTGTGCGTCTGCATTTGACTTCGTTAGTTTTGAACCCAGGTACTTGAACAGTTCAAAGACAGATTGTGATTTAGTTAATCTCTTTTGGCATGTTTGTGGACTTTTATTTTGTCAGTTTGCACGTGATTGTGCTTTATATGCATTTAGGGCTTTTTATGAGCATTTTGGAATTTATTCTGCAGCAGAAAATTCTGTTTTTTTTTTTTGTGTTGAATGCTTATGAATCCTCAGTCCTGTGCAGCATGCTTCAGCACTTCTAGTATATTTGTAAAAATATTTGTTTTGCCAGTTAGAAAGAATTGACATGCTACTCGTGTATTATCCAGGTGTATTCAGTATATGGTGTTGTTGCATTCGTATAAAAGGATGTCATGCACTGCAAGAACATGTGAGTCACATTTCTTACAGCTTCAGTATTAAAAATGTTTTGCCTGTTGTTATGTTTAGTATCTGTGTATATTTTGCCAGTTTGATAAAAATAAGAACGCCAAGACATTTATGTTGTATTTAGATGCTGACATTTCAGCTTAGTTTTTCCAATGAAGTATCAGATTATCTGATGTATAGAATAAAACTATATATCCATTTTATGCATCCCATATCAAATAAAATGATTACTTCAGTTGACACAACACTTTTTTATTAGATGCATTATAAAACTGTAAGGGCCGCATCTTTTAGCTGAGTTTTGTAAGGCACCATCAGGTCACATGTAAGTATATACAGTGGTATACAGTCACAGTAACATATTCACAATAAAAGGAAAGTATGAGATCCTACATTATAAGAATCTGAAAGAAAGTTAGGATGTAAATTACAATAAACTTCGTTTTATTAAATATTTTGGACCTCTTCTAAATGTCTCTAATTATTAATTCTCTTTGCATATAGGATGGTGTGTAGATAAAATTATTTGTATTGTGTGTAAGATTGCCAACTGGTGTAACAGTTTTAAAGTTAAAATAATAGTATAATATTAATATTATTAGCCCTTAAATGCAGAGCATCGAGTATACTGACGTGCTGCGCACATCATATGCCATGGAGTGTCGACTGTACTCGCAGTGTGCAAGTAAAATTTAAATACCCTTAAATACTGCTTCATTGTGCTATGAAGCGGGGTCTAAATGCCCTTATGTTGAAGGTTTTGAGTTGTGTCAGTGTCTAGGACACAAGGATATTCCTTATGTCATTCTGCTGGTTGGGGAATCCCCAGAAGTCATTAACTGTTCAGGCCAAAGCTTCTTCCAGCAGCTGCTCAGAGATGTGGACTTCAGCTCATCCAAAATCCTTTATAATTATCACGCAGTGACATGCTGTATCTTTTCTAGTATACGCTGATTCTAAAGAATGTGATCTTACTTGCATCCAAGGCACTGTGGAAGATGCAGCAAGAGTCATAGCTTTTGATTGGTGTGATAGTTTCCTCATTGAATTGCTGCATGCATGAGGTGGTGGTGTTAGACTGTCAACTTGGATATTCAGATGGGTGAGACCAAGATCCTGTGGATACCATGGGGCATTTTCAAGGATGAGGAAGGTCTGAAATGCTAGAATCTTGGACTTCAGATACAGTTTTTACACCAGCCTTCTTTACTGGCATGGCCTTGTCCCTCACCACAGCATGACTGAGTGACAACCATCTCTCTCTTTCATACACACAAGAAGGCCCTTTTGATTTTTATGAGGAAAGGGTCATAGCAAGTGGCACAGTGACTCACTATAGGCTGGACAGTCCAGGGTTCAAACTCTGGTGGGGGGGGGGGGGGGATGATTTTTCCCAAACCTTTCCAGACCGGTCCCAAGGCCCACCCGACATGCTGCAAAATGGGTACCAGGTTTCTTTTCCAGGAGTGCAGCAGCTAGGGCATGGCACTGACTACCCACACCCTTCTAGTGCCAGGGTTGACTATCGGTACAGCTATACCACTGCCTCCTCTCTGTGCCTGCTTGGCGTGTTATAGGACAGCCTGTACCTTATATCATGGCAACTGATGCAAGAAATTTTCACACTCGTTGGAACACTGGCTTTGATGTGTTCCCTGATCCTTGTTTTTGTAGTTGAAATGAATGGTCAGTGTTTTTACAGCATGATGGTGTCCAATCACAGGAATACTCATTCCTCTGTTCAGCGTATCACCTCACCTGAACTTTCTCTGGCAGATAACCACTTTTCTGTTCTTTTTGTCCTGAGTCTCGTCATCATCATGTGCGTCACATTTCCAGGTACAGTTCAAACATGAGGATGACAATTATTTCTAAAAATTGTGAAAAACACAGTCAAAGTACACGCTGTATCACACCGTAGTTATTTAGGTAGCTACGGAGTGAAACAGGTGGGCAGATGTGGCCTCTCGTGTATTACATTGTACACTACAGAAAAGACTGCAAATGCGTGAGGGACCTATCCTGCATTGCACGATGGTTGCAACTCTAATTCTTCTGTGATTAAGCAAATTCATGACCTGTGGATCCATGAACAAGGAGTGTGTGTTGTGTTATTTTAGTTTTAATATTGCTGCTTACGTCAATTTGCCAGTGCACATGTAATAACCATTGCGTTCTTTATAGAACTACTCTGTGTGCATGTAGAGTTAATAATTAGAAATGCTTAGAAGTGGTTGAAAATGTTTAATGAAGGAAACACTGTTTATTTTAATTACATTGTAACCATTATAGGAGTGTTATCATTTTTTTTTTCACACAAAAAATCAGTCAACAGCCAACTCTGTGTTTATCTCTGTATTTAGAGATTGAGCAATGAGTTTCAGCCTGTTATGGCCATCATCAGGCTCCTTCACAAAAACATGAACATTGAAGCTCTATTTTTCAAAATATATAATTGTAATTTTTATAATGTTTTTGCTGATGCATAACCTGATGGTGGCTTGCAAAACTAAGCTGGGATGTAGCCCATACAGTTTTATTTACATCTGATAAAAAGTGTTGTGTCAACTGAAGTGTTCCTTTTATTTGAGCTACAAGTGTATCAAACACAACAGGATGTCGAAACAAAGACTGTCCTTATTCTTAGATAGTAATCACCATATAGTGATAGTATTCTTTTACACAGGTGAATTTTTTATGTAAGTGAACACTGTGATGCAGTTATGAAATAGAGTGTTATCTCCATGTTGCAGCATTATGTTTGGCTAATTTGCTGTTTGTGTTCTTATGAAGCTAGTGCCTACTCAGCTAGCCAAATTCCCCACCCTTTAGAGAACTGAAATATTCATTACTTTGTTTAAAAGATGTCATTGCTGATGGTAGCTTGAGTCAGGTCAGTTCAGTTCATACCTTAACACAGTGTTTCTTCTAAATCTGTTTTAAGATTATCCTTCCATGTATTCCCAGGTCTTCCTTGTCTTTCCTCCAGATGTTCTGACCAAAACTTCAAATACATCTGTTCTCTTTTGTGTGTGCTACATGGTGTGCCAACTCATCCACCCAAATTTTGTAATCCTAATAATGTGTTGTGCTGAGTACAAATCATGAAGCCTGTCATTATGCAAGTTTCTCCCTTCTCCTGTCACTGTCTTCTTCTCGAGTCAAATTACTGTCCACATCACGAACATCCTCACACTTCTTATCGCAGATTTTTGTGGCCTGTATCTGATGTGTGTTGAAGTACTCCCAATGTTTGGTGTCCTTTGCTGCCACTATCTTCATGGTAAATGAAACAAAAGAAACATGTAGCCCAATGTGTAAGTTTTACTTTGGAAATAAGAGTAGGGGTGTGGAATGTAGTGATCTCCAATAAGAAGGGATGCTGTGGTCGAGAAGAAAGTTTGTGGGAAAAGAGGACTCAAACTTGCTGAGTTTGTGTCTGTGCACGCAGTTGAATTTGATGAGTATACACTGAGTATAAATTTGCCCATTACATACTACCACACTCACGTGCCCACTCGTGCTACTGCTGCAGCACTTGCATATCAGGTTGTGGAGCCTTCCCATTCAATATGATCATGTGTAGATGTATATTGTAGTGTATTGTGTTCCTGACTCATTCATCCTGAAGGTCATGACTAGTGTACACTGAAATACTGTAAGAACTTCACATGTTGCAGCTAAATGCCAAAAGCCAAAATTACACTTCTCAAATGTGTGCTTCCCTTAATGGAAGGGATAAATGTCATGCAGAATGACACATGAAGTTACAGTTTCTGCAAGTTTTAGGTTTTTAGTTAGATGGGAAGGCAGAAGTCTGTGTACTGGGATGTAAGAAGAATTTCCCAAATTTAATCTGCTCTTCATTTCTTCATCATTACAGTTTTGATTTGGCAGTGTCATTCTTACATAGTTTAAATTTGGCATGTTTTTTAAGGGTTTTTAACTATTTTTTTGTTATGATTTTGTTTTATATTCTGGTGACATTAATGTATAACCATGTTGTCCCTATTTTGGTGATGAGACATTAATGTATAGCTGTTTTGTCCTGTGTTTTGGTGATAAGGCATTGACATAGAGCCATTTTGTCCTCTATTCTGGTGATGAGACATGAACGTATAGCCATTTTGTCCTGTATTCCAGTGATGAGGCATTAACGTGTAGCCATTTTGTCCTGTATTCCAGTGATGAGGCATTAACGTGTAGCCATTTTGTCCTGTATTCTGGTGACGAGACATTAACATATAGCCTTTCTCTGTACCTCTCCTTCTAGACCAGTCTCTTTAGTATTGGATCATCCCATCATAATTGTTGATTGAAGTGATTTTCACAATGTTACTTGGATTTTGAACAGCACACATTGTGTGGTTTTTAATGGTAGGATTATTTGTGTGAATGATGAATTGGAAAAGTGTGAATTGCAACAGTCGTAGGCTAATTTTATGTACTGTCACAACATTTGCTAGGAGGGACTGTGGAAAATTACAAAAACATTGGAATAGCTGATCTGCAGGTGTGAAGATTAGGAAACAGAACCTCAGGAGTATTAAGCAGAAGTGCTAACCAGTGAGTACAGTGTTCATTGGTATGCAGGTTGACCTGGATGGATTTCACTTTTAACTCTGAACATTGCCCTGATTTTTGATACTGTACTGGTTTTTTCTATCTATTTATCTATCTATCTATCTATCTATCTATCTATCTATCTATCTATCTATCTGTCTGTCTGTCTGTCTGTCTATCTATCTATCTATCTATCTATCTATCTACCTATCTGTCTATCTATCTATCTATCTGTCTATCTATCTATCTATCTATCTATTTATCTGTCTGTCTATGTGTCTGTCGGTCCGTCCGTCCGTCTCTATGCCTGCCTGCCTGCCTGCCTGTCTGTCTGTCTTTCTGTCTATCTATCTATCTATCTATCTATCTATCTATCTATCTATCTAATGTAATCTACTCTATATCTAATCTCATATAATCTGTCAATCCATCAGTTTTCCATTGCTCCACTGGTTACTGGTTTTCAGTCACTTTTTGTCATATTTGCAGGTTTATTGCATTGTCAGATGTTAAATTCTTGGTTTCTTTACCTCTTACTAATTTGTAGGTTGGCACATACAGGCATTGATAATGATGTGCCTGTAAACCCGTGTGTGTGTGTGTGTGCATGCGCGCACGCGCGCGCGCACACACACACACACACACACACATACACACACCCTCTCATGTGTATGGGTTTGGTATAACAAATTTATGAACATTGGTGACTTTTAGATGTTATGGAATCAGGATAGTATAACCAAGAACTTATGGTTGCTGTGTACGGACATGTTTCAATACTTTAGAATTAACTTGTCCAGTGTATGCCCTATACTAAGGACTTGGTGCATGCAGGCTGCAGTGAGCTAGAGATTTAAGGTTTGGGCCACAAGATTTTAAAAATGAACCGGGGAGGTATAATATTTTAAAAGTGCCACTATACCTTAAATACAGTAAGTAAATTAATATTTAATATGACCAAATTTAAATCTGAAAGGAAACTGAATTAGATTATCCTGCTGGGTACTCATTGTTTTTGTATCTGACCTCAAATCAGAAGATTTTTTCAGGAACTTGGCATATCTTTTGTGTGCTTATTAATGTCAAGTTTAAATTTCTGCTTTCAGGCCACTTTCAGTGTTGATAAATGTGTGTGTCTCTTTATCATGATCTTTCTGGAGCCCGTGTTTTATGTCATGAGTGGAAACAAATGTTCATGCAAATATGTGCTGCCAGACATTGCACATACTTGGCAAGCAAATTCAGTAACTTTTGTAAATCATTGTGTGTGAAGTAAGTTGGTGCCTCAACTGCATTAAATTTTCTTTTAGCACCTAATTGGCTTTGCACTTGAACACATCCATTTCTGTTCCTTCATCTGCTTTATCAGCTTCAAAATTACATTGTGCAGTGAACATGGCAAAGTTTATTTCACAGAGCTTAAAATCTTGAAGTAAATACTCAAATTTGGTTCTTAGCAGTGCTGTATTTTCAGGGTAGCAGTTGAACCATGGATTTGACTTACACAAATTAAATGGTTTGCATGCTTGAGAATGTGCCAGAGTATTATTTTTGTTTGCTTTTCTCAGAGCCAAAACTTTATCTGAAAAGCTTTTATATTGCCCGTGAGTGATGTTATTAAATTCCGCCTTTGTTCGGTTTCATATTTAATTCGTGTAGTTGCTCTGTAATGTTTTCCTGTGTTGTTTCCAAAAATGAAATACTCTTAACTTCACTTATCATATTATAAAATGCTTTCAACACCTTTTGGCAGGATAGTGAGCAAATTTCAGTGTAATATGACAAATCTCCATCGTTCTTGTCAATATCTAGAAGAAAGGAATCAAACTGACAGTGATATAAACCGTGGATATAAATGAAGTTAGCATGTGACACAACTCATTTTGAAGTGTGCTCCCGTCTTGTTATTTTGGTGCACAAGATTTGTTGGTATATTATGCAATGAAAACCATGAATGTCACCCCCACAGTGTTTTATTTATTTTTACCACAAGGCCATTTTAGACGCATCTGCAAGACAATCGTGAAGAGTGACTACCAGCTTTGGTGTACCTTTGTCCATATGAGACAACTCAACACCCACTGGACAGTTAGGAGTGAAGTTTTATGTGGATGCTTATACTTCCGAATTCATGTTTGGTTAAAATCATTCAAAAATCGGTGCATTACGTGTAGATGTACATACTTTCATGTCACTTGTCTACGTAACAGAAACAGACTGTGTTCTCATGTGAGATACAATTTGAGGCCAAAGAAGCAGTTGCTGGTACGGATTGTGTTCACTGTGAGATATGACAAGAATCCAAAGAAAATTTGGTGGTCTAAACGTGATAAATGAGTCACGTATTTCCAAGCTAAGACAACGAGAAAACATAGAGGGAAATTAACGGCAAATGCACGGGAAATGTGCCTTGCATGCAGTTCCTAACTTGAAATACCCATCATAGGAGGACTGTCATCAGTCACTACACATTTTGTGTTCATTAAGTGAAAGTTTTTATTATGTTAGTAAATAATCTGTACCAAAAAAGCATCTTCCACTGTAGTAGTTCTGTGCGCAGGAATTAATTCAAAAAGTTGTTCAGGTATAACAAAATTTGAGTTGCAATTGTGAGTAAGCACTGCAAGTGGAGCAGTGTCATTGACATTTCTGCTTTCATCCACTGCTGTTGAATAGGCCTGAAGAACTGTACTCAGTTTTAATTGAGCCCTCAGATCATTTTCTGTGTTGCTGATGTGTTCAGCCACTGTGTTTGTACTGACACAAATTCTGTGAGTTCTCATACTTTTTCTGGTCAGATGAATTGAACTGTTTTAATTTAAAGACTCTTGAGTAAGTTGCCTGTCTTTAAAAGGTTTTGATTTGGCTGCAAATAAATTGGCCAAAGTAAACCTTGCCATTACTGCTGATTCATTTGATCTGTTAATGTTACAGAAAAATATGGCATTGGGGTTGATACAGCCTCGAACAGAAATGAGTAGCAGGGAGAGCTCCCGGGGGGGGGGGGGGGGGCCAATGGCCCGGTGTGTAGCACTGAAAACTTTATCGCCTTCATGTGCCGATTGTCTGGAAATTCTGGGAGTCTCAACCTCCTGGAGGCTTAAGGGCCTATCCAGGCCTCTAATGGGATAGCTTAAAAATGTTACAGAAAAGTCTTACTGCTTTTTTAAAGCTGATCTTAATTCACAAAATTTGCTGTTCCTACACTTTGCTGTTGATTTGTCATATATTTCTTGGTGGTGTGTTTCATAATGATGTTTAATGTTGTACTTATAACAAATACAAATGCTACTGTGACAAATCAGAAGTGATAATTACCACTTTCAATTTGTGAACAGTGATATAGCTTGGTAACCAATTCTGAGATCTTATCCAGTCACTAGTGTTTACAAGTTTTAATATATGTGCAGTATTTACAGTTTATATTAGAAGTTTCATGGGCTGCCACCATAAATGAAATGGGCCACATGCAGCCCATGGCTACCAGTTTGACATGCATGCGCTATCCAGTTTGTTGTGGTGAGGCACAGACATGTTATTTTGGGTGCATTTAGTTAATTGTGCTCCAGCATATGCACTGTTCACTTTGGACCAGTCAGTCACAAAAGTACTGTTGTTGGTATGTTTCATTAGTTGTGATCTAGAATACACAATGTGCAATTCACTTTTGTTTGGAAGTTTGTTATAGTATTTTAGAATTATTATGGAGAGTTCTAATTAGTTTATGAGTTATGTAATTTGTTTTTGTATGTAGCTAATGTTTCCCACAGCATGTTATGTGTTTTTGGAAGGGGAGGAAAGGAATACACAGAAGGTAGTGTTCCCTCTAAGCTGCGCAGCTGCACAGCCACACAGTAACTGAAATTCTCCCGTGCACACTGAATTGTTGCCACACAGCTGGAATTTTGTTGTTATGCATATTACTGAAAACTTTTAAAGTGCCACACGCTCATCAGGTTGTGTAAAAATTTTCTGCTGAGAGCAGTAGCAGGTATGTGCAGCCGTAAAAAAAATTAGAGGGAACATTGACAGAAGGTCACTGCCAATCCCGTGCTCACTGTGGGTAGTCAACTCCCTTTTAGTGAATTCCTTCCTGTGTCAGGCAAACCTTGGCGCAGGTCTTTGGCACCAGTTTTTGGTTTTTTTAAGCATGTGTGAGTGCATGTAGGTCCTCCATGCATGCAATGTTGCTGCACTGAAAGCGCTCACCATTACTTCAGATAAAAAAAATGTTTCATGTGTGTGTGGATATGCATTAGTTTAAAACCCATACTTGTATAAATTTAATGTGTTCCATGTCCATGTGCTATATTATACAAAAACACTAATCACTAACAAACGCACAAAGAGAGTTCTATCATCAATCGTAACACACTCCTACATGTTTCGAGCCTGCTGGGTCATCTTCAGGGAGAACTTTTTGTTATCATTACACTAAGGCTGCACTTTATAGTTGAATGAGAATGTGCTGTTGACTGTGTAATGGAGGCGTGAACTCTCTGCGGTCCGCAGGCCGGGACTGAAGATGACCCAGCAGGGTCAAAACATGTAGGAGTGTGTTACAATTGATGATGAAACTCTCTTTGTGCATTTGTTGGTGATTAATGTTTTTCCGCACTTGTATATCTGTTGTAGCGGTACTTCAGAAGATAAGATGTAGTGTTCATAAAGCTTTTCAATATTATATGATTTCTTTCATGTCCACATTTTTTAAGCTGCAGACCAGAACTGTTTTTACTGTTATGCCCTACATTTTGCTGGGAAGAAAGGCTGTACTAGCCTTAAAATTGCATCATTTGAACAGCATTAGTGCAGAAAAGATCAGTATCGCTGGAAGTGAATATGTTTAGGATTGGCTGAGCAGATGCAGTGGATGGACATGAGTGTGTAGGGTTTGGCCCAACAGGTGCATGAGATCACACTTCTCCAACCCACATGGCCCACAGCCACATTTGTAAATCATATATATGTATATATACACACACACACACACACACACACACACACACACACACACACACATATATATATATATATATATATATACTGTAAAAATGGCACAGTGTCTTAGGTGGTTAGGTATACCATTTATTGAGATTTTTACACATGTGGCTTGCAGACCAGCTTACATTGATGGTTGTCCTTTTCCAAAAAGGCTGGACACCCCTGTCCTAATTAGACATGCGCATATGTATTCAGGGTTGCACCAGCAGACATAATAGACAGACATGAATGTGTTGAGGGTTCGCTCAGCACAGTACTAGGTAACTGGTTAACCACAAAACCATGCAACTGAAACAGCAACAAAAACCACCGGAGTAACAGCACAAATTATGTAATTTTATTAAATGGTAGAGAACCTTGGCTCCAAACTGAGCTAGTAGTCACTGAACCACAAACTGAAAAGTCAAAACATTTGTACAGATTGCAGGTTTTGTAAGATTGTGTGACAACAGGGGACCATTAACATACATTACCTCATTACTTTATGCTGTGTGTTTGTTCTAACTGTTCCTATATACACATGTAAAGCATGGGATCCCACATAATAATCATACTGGCAGTGTGACTGAATAGCATTGGTGACTGTACTAGCTTGATGATGGCATAAATGCCAAAACATGTCACTGGTTAGAAGGAATGTCTGCAGTAATGAGAAAAAGTTGTGTTTGCTGATTAAACTTTGATTAAACTTACTATTACAAATTGTGCATTAACAGCACAGTGCGATGCATGGATTATAGGTATGGCAAGAAGTTAGGATTCAAAATGGCGAATACTAGTGGCATTGTAGTTAATTGGAATAGTATGAAAACGAAGCAGTTAAATCAAAGTATGAGTGAAGAGGCATTCAGACATTACAGTATTGTAGGTGTGTAGTTTTTGTTCAACCACTCATTGGACTGCAATTGTTGTGTAAGCGGGGGGACACATGTTACACATGGCGTCCTCTGTGCTGTATGATCAGAAACTAACACCTAAGTAGAGAAATTTAACTTGGGAAGAGAAATCTGTTTTTTCCCCCCCTCATGTATAATTGATGACACCATTTTTTCCTGATTGCCGCTAATTGGCTATGCCTGTGAGTTTCTGGCTCTAAGTGACCTGTTCTGTTTCACTGCAACCCCGTCTTTATGGTTTTACATGTTCAGGTCGCGCAATGTTCGAGGTTTGAGAGCTATGTGGAATAAAGGAAAACCCCTGCCATTTACAAAGAAGTGGAATCCTTTTAGTAATGATATACCTTGGACAACGTATATGTCGCATCCTCTTTCGTGGCGGAAAGGTAAGCAGAACAAATCTAAATATTTGCTGTTGTGATGTTAATGGTTCGAAGTTTGTGTTTATGAAGCGTATACGTAGATGGGAGGGTAATAGTTGAATGGATCATAAGTAAATAAGGTGTGATGATGGCATCTGGTTATGGGAGTGGTCAAGTTGCTGTACGAATTTCATGGCTAAGTGTCCATGTGTACATAGGTAGTGATGCAGGAAGGGGGGAGGTTAAGATTAGGGTATAATCTTTGTATGCTGTTAACGTACAAACTCTGTTGCACATTTTTCACAGGTTTTGTGGAATGGAACTTGAACTCACGACATGCTTTACGTGTTCAGTTTCCATTTGACTTCTTTGTCAGCAGTTTTACGTCTTTTGACCATTGGAGTTAGTGTCACTTTGTTCACATGCTACAAAACACTTCTTATTTCTCTTATCAATGGTGCATTTCATTTCTGCTTGTTGTTTAGTTTTTGTTGAACTAAATGTTGAAACAATGCAGATTAGTTGTTTTCACATGCCCACAATTTTGGGCCATTTTGTCTAAATTTGAAAGAAAAATTCAAATCTGTATGTCTGTTTCTTTAACAATGGTACTGGGTGCTGTATGGAGTAACAGTTTTTTGTAGGCTTTGCTCCCAGATATGTAACTAACTAACTTAATAACTAATTAACTAACTGCATGGAGCAGAGTCCTTCCTGAGAAGCTAACATCCTCAGGAAGTCAAGAAATTTCCTGCATTTTATGGAACGTGAAGGTTTGTTAAAGTGTTTACAACTCTCCGCCACTTGTCCCTGTCCTGACCCAGATCAATCCTGTCTACATCTAGGTCTGCCAAATGGTCTGTTTACCTCAGATTTCCCCACTGAAACTCTTAATGCACCTCTCCCCTTGCCCGTATGTGCCACATGCGCTGCCCATCTCTTTCTTCTTGATTTGATCATCCGAATAATATTTCAGGAGGAGTACAGATCATAAAGCCTCTTGTTTAGTTTTCTCCACTCCCCTGTTACCTCATCCCTCTTAGGCCCAAATATCTTCCTCAGCACCCTTTTCTCGAGCACCGTCAGCATATGTTTCTCCGTCACTGTGAGAGACAAAGTTTCACACCCATACAGAACAACAGCAAAATTATAGTTCTGTATATCTTAATCTGTATATTTTTGGATAGCAAGCATTTCCTGACTGTAATCTGCTTTTGGCTGTATATTGTATTATAAGCATTACCAGGAATACACACAGTGAAAGGACAAGTAAGTGAACGCTGGGGGATCGAATCCTGGTGGGGGTGAAATTTCCCGCAGCTGTCCAGACCAGTGCTAGGGCCCACCCAGCCTCCTGTACAAGGGTATTGGGTCTTTCCTGGGGGTAACGCAGCCGGGGAATGGCGTTTTCCACCCACTCCATCTAGCGCCAAAGTTAAAGAAAGAATAGAGGTATTTGTGTGTTCCCTGTATGGGTCTTTGAGGCCTGTTATAGGGCAAAATTTACCTGGTTACCTTTTTTGTTTCACCTGGGGGACACAAGCTACTTGGATGGTGGTTACAGGAAATGTGCATGTGGGAGCTTTCAGAGGAGTGACGATGCTTTGTCATAGGTCAAGCCACTGTAATAAAATGACATGGGGTGATAATATTGCAACGGGTCTGTTCCAGTCAGCATGTGGCTTAATCTTTTCACAGTCTTAATCAAAGCAAATCGTAACTTCAGATCATATCTAGGATGTCAATGATTTTTACATCTGCTGCCCTGATTCAAAAAATTTCAAATTTTCTAGGTGGAACAGTGCTGTCATGCAATGCAAATTAAACATTTTATCATGGGTTGTGAGTTCTAGCATTGAGGGAAGTTGGTAGAAAAGGTAATTTTGAGCATGTTTTATAACCGGACAGGTTCTTGCAAGAATGCAAGTTGGTGATCACAATTGCCAGCACATCTGTCGCAAAGTGACATTGCTTTCCCTCAAACAGAAGGTTTCTGTAAGTTTCTTAACCCCTTAAGGCACTAATAACTGCATATATCACCTGTTTTAATATTCAAGAACTCTGTACAGTATTTTGCCCACAGAATGTATTTATGGGTTTATAATATTTTCGGAATAATTGGCAATTATTTCTCTAAGCACTATTCACAGACTGATCTTTGAAAATTCAAGTCTTCTGGGATGTTATGCTGTGTCACTTGGTAAAGTGTTGAGCTTTCAGATCATCTGAGTTGTTATTGGTTCCTGACATTTTGGAGGAACATATCATTTTCATCTTCAAGGCATGAGGAGTTCTAGAGGTTACAAATATTTTGCAGGACCATAGTGCTTTCAAAACATCAGTTACTGTTTATAGTGAATATGGCATATCTTGGAGATCTTGAATCTTTAGCATTGCGTCTGTGAGACCCTTGGGTCTCAGATTGATCATTGGAATGGAGTTTCTTGTTAGATAGGATGATTTTTTAAATATTATTTGCATGAACTAAGGGCTTTAAAGTGTTAATAACCTGGCATAAGAAATGTAATTGTTATATGTGCAGTATATGACTGGCTTTCAGAGTCTGCTGCTGCTGCTGCTGCTGCTGCTGCCAACGAAATGTACAACATAGATAACTTCACACAAAACCTTATTTCTGCAGTGGAGAAGGCACAGACAGTAAACAAAGTAGCCCCTCATTGCATTATAGAACACAGACCTATTGTCCTTGAGAACTATGTAGGTATTGGATCTGTTATTCATAATCGAAATGCCCTTGGTTTTTTCAAAGTACGAGGCAGATTTAGTTTTTAGTCTAGGCTGCTGGCAATTAAAACATTTCTTTCACGAAGGCTTGTGTATGTGGGTATGAAAATGACAGTAAGAATGTTATGTTGGATGAAACAAGTACCTAGATCGTTACGACAGGACAAGTTGCTGTTACTGGGATATGTAATCCTATTGTGTATAGTGTTTCTTGTCAAGTTTTTTGTTCTGGTTAAGCCATAACATTCTTCTGATTTACTTTCAGCAGGAAATTAAAGCAATACTGCTGCAAGTAACTTTATTGTCCCGGATGTTGGATTTTATAGCTCCCGGTATGTTGGTGTTTGCAGTCAGAATTTATGTTTGGAGGTAACTGCTTTTTTCTGGGAAGTGTTCTAAATTTTCTAATGATACAGGATTGGATGCTAGTTTTAGAATTACGGGTAATGGTGTCAGTATTAACACTGCAACACTTCGTACAGTTGGGTCACACACATGTAATGTTGCAGTAGTGTCACGCATGATCAGTAAACCCATACCATTCTGACATTATGTCGTGTAATTCTCAGTTCAGAGGTGCAGCAAGCCTTTGCTGTCATTTTATGGTTTTTCTCTTCTTGTGTGATGAGACAAGGTAAGAGCTGAGCACATGTGTTTCTTTTTGATTTTGTATTATTCATCACAATATCTTGTTTTGTTTGAATTGAGTCAGTTTCAGCTGTTTTTAACGCAGTAACTTAGTACATGCATGTAGGTTTCATTGCATTTGTACCATGTATTACATTTTTAATTTACATGGTTGTTGGTTGCAAATGCTTGGGCTCGTACATTTACCTAAGAATTTTGAGTTCATGTGTGTCCTAAGTTTTAAGGGCTGCATTTTATCATTGTTGTTACTGTAACTTACTGGATGGCTTATAATAGTCACCCAAAAAGTGTTAATGTGATCTGTAGGTATTTTACCTCCAGAAGAGTTCTAAGAAGTTAAGATTAAGGTTAGCGTGGTTTAACCTGTCAGTTAATTATATGCAAACATTCGTCATACAGAGCTGTAAATTCTTATGTATTAGTCCTTGTTCAAGCCATCAAGCGTCAGTATTTTATGTATGATGTTCTGTTGTGCCACTCATCTGAATGATGAGTATTCCTGACATTCCATTATTGTTATTGTGCATTTGTTTAGTTTTGTTACTTGAATAAGTAATAACAGTTGATGAGCTATGTTATTCTTGCTTATGTGTAAAACTTGAATTAATTTCCTTAAACTGTGTTGTGTTAACATATGGGTACTTTGATCGTGAAGGGATGAACAGTAGCTTGTCCAGTTTGTAATTTAAACAAATCAAAATACAGTAAGAACAACCGCCTGTAGCAACTGACGGGACATCCATGCCAATTATAGATTAACCACTAGTTGTCAGACGGCAAGTTTGCTATTTTTCTTGGTGCAATATAATTTGATTTACTGTGTGATGGAATGCTAGTTATGTTAAAGTAAAAAATATGACAAAGTTTTATAATAGGCCTACATATTCACAGATCTTATGTTTTTGTTTTGTTATACATGTTCACATAAGTGGTTTTTGTTTTGATGCATGTTCACAAATTTTGAAAGTTTTTAAACTTTGTCAGTGGAGAAGTTGTGCTCTTTGTTCTCTTGGGATCTTGTACCATGGCACTGACTGATTGGTGCCCAGCATTTTGGGGCAGCATGCTTCTCCCACCTTCAAGGGTCAGATGTCCAATGAAGAATGCTGTAAGAGGTGGCTGGCCCAGAGATACCTACTAGGTACCCACCCACACCAACTTCTGCCTGAACCCCGGATCGGATCACATCACCATCCCTCCAGCAGACAGGCTTTGCTTGTCACCTTGGTAGTGGGGCCAGAGCCTTGTGTGATGGGGACAGTATCAATGATGTGTTGGGGTTGAAGCCCACCATCAGAGCATCAGAGATTGATGGTTACAGCCAGAGGTAGATTTATTGGGTGCTTAAATCCACCTGTGAGAACCGCCAAGACCAGTGAGAAGCTTATCTCAGTGACCTGCTGTATATCCAGACAACCGACAGCCTCATCAGTAGGTAGCTGTCCACGCAGAACATCAGAAGTGTTGGCATGCCACAGTACCCCAGAAGAACTGCCAGCTTCTCATGTTTTGTTATATGGTACGTGTTTATGTATGTTGTGCTCATTTTGTGATAAAATTATGTTTGTTAAAAATGTTTTTGTTTTGTGATGCATGTACACATATTTTGTTTTCCTTTTTTGTTGCTTGTTGATATATATTAGGTATTTGTTGTGTGGTAGAGGTTCAGATTTTTTGGTCTGGTTTTGTGATACATGTTTGCATACATTATATTTTTGTTTTGTCGTGCATATCCACAGATTTTATGCTGTTGATTTAGATGTTAGATTTCATTATCACACTGACTTGCACATAAAACTCACAGTGTTATTGTTTATATAAGAACAGTTCCTGATAGTGAATGTTAAGTTTGAGGCCTTCATGTTACGAATAAGCATCTCTTAAATAAGAGATGTGTTTTTCCACTCGATTGAAATTCATGCTATCACATGAGTTTTGAGGATCACATGTCAGTGTTAAGATTATGGTGTCCTGGAACATGACCCTCATATTGTCTGGTAAATAAGTACCAGCATTTCAGAGAAATGTGTTGACTCTGTCTTCATGATAGAAAACGTGAGCCAAGTTGGGGGATCATATGTGACATATAGGGATGGATGTGTTGGGTTGAGGGCTGTGAGCAACTACATGTGAACAGTCGCCTTGAAGACGGCTATTTTCTCAGTGGGAAGGGTGGGGAGGGAGTGTAGGAACGAGGCTGCAGAAGAGACTTCATACTGTCTTGTTCATGTTTCATGCAGTGCAGTGGTTCTTATTACAAACATAGCATAACGTTCCAAATGTCCTAACAGAGCAGGTACCCTGCAGAGATGCACGTGATGTTCTGAATGTGGTCTGTACCAGGTAATGTGGTCAGTGTAGTATTAGACTGTTGTTACGCTGTGCCTGTGTTCCATACCTGTGCTTGCAGCAGGGCTGACCCAAGATATGGATGCCCTGGGCATGCCATTAATTTGGCGCCACTTCAAACTGATGGTCTTTAAAGGTTTTCTGGCCTAGAATGGGGCTGGCAAACATTTTTGAGGGTGCGTGCCCAAATTGCTGATAATTTTTGGAGAAATTCTTTTGCTTGTGGAGAATCTGAGTTTACTGGCACCATATTTCCAGTTATACCAGTGACATCTCATCGCCCCAGGGAGCCGCCCGCCTGGCCTGTCTCTTAGACTAGCTCTGATTTTGAGGTTCAAATCAACAACGGAATGAAGCTTGTTACAACCTGATGATCTGGGAGTGACACTGCACTCTCATTCACAGAGTTTTGAAGTTTATCACCAGTGAGATCTGTGTATGAATTTTTCTACTCACAAATCCTTCACCACTGACTGAGATAGAAGTGTGGGAATGTAAAGAATATTGGCGCATGTTAGGCTGTAGGTCCCCTCAGCCAATCATCATGGGCCTGTGGTTACTGCCACCTGAGAAGTGGGTTCTATGTACACCCTTTTATAGGTGGATGAATGTCAGCAGTGATCATGTCTGGAGACATCATGAACCAGTGAACAGATAGACCACACTTTTTGTCTTTGCATGTGTGACATTGGATGGTCACTGAATTCTGCCACATAAAGTTCTGTTGTATCTTTGTGTTAACACTGATTTAACATCATACCCTCACTTCCTATATCTGAATAATATGGAATTTGCAATGTACAATTCATGCAGCCAGGACAGGCAATCTGTGGATACACTGGTGGGGAGTATTGTACAAGCAACTTCAGATGAGAACCAAGAATTAAATAAATAACAGATTTATTATAAAATAAATTATAAGTAACAGTAACCAAATGCTGATGGTTTGTCTACTGAATACACATGACTAGTGGGGAGGTAATTTATTGTTTCAGAGTTTAAATTTTGTTCACACAGCCATTTGATGCTCAGAGTAATTAAAATACAGATACAGCACTAGAAGGTAGTTCAATGACTATCTGTTGTATCTTCCTTCAACTTTGTTATTGGACGATGCCTATCAGGCATCCATCTTAAGAAAGCAAGCTGATTTATTCAAAAAATTATCCCAGGACATAACACTGGTTAGCAAAAAGTAGTTGTGAACCAGCGATTGAATATTTTAACTTGTTGATGTGTAAAGAATGCGTTTGGATTGGTATTAATCACATAAAGTGCAATGTGAACATTCTGCTTGCTCAGCCATGTTTGCAGTTTTAGAGTGTTTTCTAGCAGTATTTATTTAATATGTCATTTACCAGAACTTGCATTTTATTATACTTGTTCACACAGGAACTGTTCCATTCGCCTGATGGTCCGCCTGTCAGAAGAGTATACACACTCTTGGTAGTGAGATTTACATGGAAGTTAGTGTCTTTATTGCCTGTTATTATGTTTGTGTGTGTGTGAGCTTTATGCCATTTCACTACACATGTCAGAGTCTGGCTGTTGTGGCAGATATGCAAGATTGACTCTCAAACTGAAATCCATGAACTAGCCGTTAATTTATTCTTAGTTTGTTCACTGTATAACCAAAATGGTAATTATCAGACTGGTTTGTGTGGACATTGTCTTGTGTCTGCGTTATAATATATCTGAGTTGAAGGTTGTTGGGACTGTGCCCCTTGGCCTCCAGATTCTGCTTGATGATTGGCCAGAGGCTAGTCCGTGTGGCTGTTTGGAAATGCTGGGTGATCTGTTTAGAGGTTTAGTATTGTCTGTTGGTGGAGTGTGGAGAATATATTTGGTTAAAATAATGCTGGTCAGACTACTTTCTTGTACAGTTCCTTTAGAAATCTTACAGCAGCAACGTTCAAAATTATTTTATTGTACCACCTTGATATGTTTGCGTCTGCAGTACACGGTTGAATTCTCACGGATTCAGCAGGATAAACAAACTATACAAATTTTTATGTTATTCATATTGTGCATATTCTGTCATTAATACATCAACCAACTTAAGACTTAATAAAATACATTCTGAAGTAAGTATAAAACTCGTACATGTTTCAGCACTGAGGTGCCATCATCAGGGAGTTATCTGAACTAAGGAATACCTCCATAAGCGTGCTGGCCTTGTAAGCAAAAAGTCTGCTAATTGATGAGCAGAGTATTGGTGAGGTAAACCCTTTGTACAGTATAGCACATGAAATTCCATCACGATGCGCACGCGTAAAAACATAAACCCAGTACTGATGCATGCTTTTGTGTTCGTGGTCCACAGTACAGAATCACCATGATAAGATCAAACACCGGAGACCAAAGCCAGGGGTACATATAGACGTACTTAATTAACTTGATACACAAATACTAATTAAAAATGAAAGATAAATTCATTCAGTTGACAGTACATATAATGTAATTACAGGTCTTGATCACACAACATCAGCAGTGGCTTGCAACAGATGTTTGGACACAGAATTGTATTTTATACTTTTTATATATTTTATCCTTAAAAGCCTTACGCCCATAGTATTTTATGACACATAATCTTGAAATCTACATATATAACAAAGAATACAAACTGCAACATATGTATAATCACCATTCTGTGACTGGCTACAAGCTGCTTGTTGTCTACAATGATTAACTCCCTGATGATGGCCGTATAACTCAGCCGAAACATGCTGGAGTTTGTGTAAATAAAGTGCAGTAGTTGGTGATAAATAAAAACTTACATAGGTATGAAGTTTATTTATAAGGCACGTCCGTGAGGTCTCCAGAAGATGATTGTGTTGGAACACACCTACAGAAGTGACCCACAGAAAGCAGCTGCTCAAGAAGAAGCAAATTAAAGTGATGATGCATTAACTGACATAGGATAGCCTTATTTTTTCAAGGAAAGAAATAATCTTGCCTTGTTTTCACTTGGCCACATATATAAACTACATTTTGGGAGATTTAAGGGCACTTGGTACTGTTTGTTTTAGGCAGAAAGTCTGTGAAGCAGGGTTTAGAAAATTTATATCAGGCCATTTAACTTTTTAAAGAAATTATTAGTAGATGTGTCCCGCTTAGATGTGTATATAACTGTTAACTAATTGTGTTCTGTCTTTTTGGAAAATGAGACTGATCATAGTTACTGTGTGATTTCATCTTCAAGGATCTGCATCAATTGATGACCAAATCAGCATATTAGAGGAATTAGCAAACAATTCCTCTATCTGTCCAGGTTATTTAGTAATGGGGCGTGTTGGCTATGTGGATGTACAGTAGATATGGTGCTTGATTCAAACCAAAGATTATGCAGTTAAGTGATAAGGACCATGAAACACAACTGTTCATTGAATAGATCACTTTGTTACAAAACATGTCAGTTTGGTTACATCATGACTCCTTCCAAGGTCACACTATTAACCTTCTGAGGGACGGATTTCAATGCGAATTGTGTCTCTGGATGGCCCGAGTTTTTCTGGCTTAGCATGGATTTTAACTTGCTACACAGCAGCATGTGGCATGCTAGGCTACTTGCCTGTACATCTTAGATGCCAGTGTATGGTCTCGTAGGACAGTAAAGGTTAAAAAACAATATAACCTGGTAGTGGCATGTTGTTGCAGATTTGTCACTGGATGAAACACGGATTTATGCTACCTACCATTCATCTGTATGGGGGCACGCGGTGGCGCAGTTGGTTGAGGAACTGTGCTACAAACCAGCAGGTCGCGGGTTCAATTCCCAATGGTACCATTGGATTTTTTCATTGGCGTAATCCTGTCGGTCGCCCTCTGGCCCTGGGGTCAACTCAGCCTCTAACAGAAATGAGTACCAGGAATATTTCCTGGGGGGTAAACGCGGCCGGTGCATATGGCTGACAACCTACCACCTTCATATGCCGATTGTTTAGAAATCTGGGAACCTTGACCTCCTGGAACCCTTAGGGCCTGCACAGGCCTGTAATGGGACCACTTTACCTTTTTTTACCATTCATCTGTATACACCAGAATTCCGTCTACTTATATGATTGTAAGCAAGGTGATGAAGTCTGTCATATTCGGAAACTTTGCACAGTGCATAATTATGCAGTCGTGAACAGTAACTAGTTTGCCATCTGAAATTGTAATAATTTTAATAATATAGCTGACCAATTGATGATGCCAGTCCTTTGATATAATTGCAAAATTGAGGTCTCAGTTATTATTTTAACATAATGAATTGTTTTCCTCTGTTTATAATTGTTACTGCAGCCTGATGATGGTGTAATGAGAGTCAAGCCATACTTATGAGAACAAAGTAATTTGTTCAATAAATAGATGTGTCGGAGGGTCCTTACCATGTAATTTTATACGTTAAGCACACTGGGATATCCCATATTCAGACATTATACATTTTGACTTATCTTTTCTTCTTCATTGAATCCTGTTAAGCACATGTTATTCTTTTTTTCTTTGCATGGTACATTCATAACACATGTTGCATTTGAAGTTTCAGACCAGTCAATTAACATGTTTTATATTACTTTCAGAAATGAGGGTGTGTTAAGAAGTTTATGCTTGCAGAATATTTTAAAGTTGATGTGCTAATTTGACACTGGACATGATATATTAGGAATACAGTTGCTAACCAAAGACCCTTAGTTAATTACACTTTAATATTAGTATTTTGGCCCCCTTCAGAAATGCCTTTGTGATGTTCTGAAAATTTAGGACATTCGTCTGCACCTTTTTACAATTTTCAATTTTGTGCTTTTAGCAACTAATGACACATATCTATAAAATTTTCACATTTCTGTGTGTTCTCGTGCTTGTACATTGCATAGTGAAACAAAACAGTTTATTAAGTACCGTATGATTCCTGTGAATCAAAATGAACTTCTTGCAGTGTTAAATTCATTTTAGTACTGTTGTGATTGATATGTTACTCAGAATAAGAACTAAATTAACTCTTGGAAGATCCATAAAATTAATTTATTCATATTCTGTATGTAGATGTTTGAGAGAATGTAATTTTGTAACTGCCAGCAAGTTGCATGCAGTTGTTTGCAGCAAGTTGTTTGCAGAATATGGACTTTCATGTGTAAGCTTCATGGCATATTTTATCATACTTAGTATTATGCATATTATAAATATATTATTTATGAATGTTATTAATATGTGTAAAATACACATTGTTGATTGCCACTTATCTACGCCATAATTCAGCAAGCTGGCCTATTACTACTAATCACGTAAGGGCATGTGCTACTGAAATAAGGACCAATAGTTTTAATGTTCTGATTGATTCTTGTCTAAGCAGAATGGGAGAACATTCATCTGTCTTTTTAAGAACTATTTGTGATATGGATTTTATTTATGGAACTTTTTATAAATATGTTTATAATGGAAAAATAGTGTAATCTTTGAACTGTTCAAAACTGCATTGCCTAATTGATATGTAGGATACAAGTCTATAAAGCCTGAGTGTTCATAAAAATTATGTCATGTGTGCAGCACTTTGAAAAGTCTAATGATTTTCTGTTGTATAGTAACTCTTTATAGAAAGCTGAAACTCTGTAGTACTAATCAATACTAATCTTTAATGTTCTGATGATTGTGTATGACATTTGAACTCATAGAATTTTTTACTTTTTCCATCGTATGTATTGAAATATACACTACATTTCAGGGCCAGGATTGGTCCCCGTCTCTAGACTTACTTCTTTCATAATCATCATGCAGTGACAGTTGCTCTGACAGAAGCAAGCGTGAAGGTAGGGACCAAACCTGTCCCGAAAATGTGATGTATTATATTGTAATACATACAGTGTGAAAAGTCTGTTGAGCTCAAATGAAACTCTATGACTGAAGACATTATGGGTGAACCCCGTTAAACATCGGGGTGTGTTCTTGCAAACTGCCATATATACTGAAAATGTGTAACAACGGAATGACAGCACATGAAGAAGTAGGAGATACGGTACTGAACATGCAAGAATTAACCTGTGAGGATTAAATTAATCGTTAATATACCTACTTTTCACATATTGTCCGCACATTGAAACGCGGGGAAATTACATGAAACATGAAAATATTAAAATAATATGCACATCAAATTCAGAATTAATAAGGAGCTTCTTCACATATGGCAGATGCTGCAGCTGAAGTTGAAGGTTCAGATTAAGTGGATGCTGAAGTGCAGGCTGAAGGCAGCTTTTTCAAGACCATGTTGAGTTTCAGTCTTCAGCATGAGTGTAATTTCCTTGTACCACGTCAGGGCATCTTCTGTCTCATTCACACCTTGGAAATTCAAAAGTGATCCATGTCATGTTCTTCAAAGAGGGTCATTAACACTCAGTTTGAAACCCTAAGTCATGACTTTCATTGTGATGGCTCTCACAGGCTCAACTTCATCAGGACTTTACTTTGTGTCTTTTCTGGTGGGCTCCTGTAGAGCCAGAATGTAGTTGTTCCTTACGTCATCCCAGTGCGATTCTAGCAACTCATCCACATTTTATCTGTTGATCTACTTAAATCCAACTTGGTGGCTCATCTCCATTGTGGCCTTCTTTTAGGTGATAACCATTCTCCATTATGAAGTTTGTGGCATCATTTACATCATTAGGGCAGTGTTTCTTCATACAGTGAGATGTGACTCCATCCCAGGCATCATGAATGATATCAGTCACTTTCTTAACCTTTTAAAGCCTAGCGGTTACTTTACGTACCACCAGGTTTAACATTAAAAAATTCTACGTTGTGCCCACATTGCGTTTATGTGTTTTGTACGGATCCCAGAACAAACAGCAACTTTTTCCTTATAAAACATTAAGAGACTGGTTTTTATAACCGAAGTGGAGAGTGTTTACAGCGCGGTATGCACTGAGTCCTTATATAAAACAGATACGCTTCGTCTTTAAAGGGTTAATGATAAACAGGCGCTAGAATTCCGTTACGCTCATCTTATTACGTGCATGGCATACCCTGGAAAGGCTGGGGAAGGTTTTAAATTGGTAGTGGGCTTTAAAATTTGTCATAACCCCTTGAATATTTGGTGAGTGTCCAGGGGCATTATCCATAACAGTAATGATTTTGAAGGGAATCTTCCGCTTTTCAGAGTAGGCCTTCACTTCCTCCCACAGCTCCCCTTAAAGCATTCCCTGAACTCAGTGCTGTTATCCAGCTTTTCTTCTTTGTCCCCCAAACAACAGGCATTCATGAGATCTTTGATCTTCTGGGATGTTACGCAGTGTAGATTGGTAGTTTGTTACGGATGATTCAGGAAAACCTGTCAGTCCCATTTTCAAGGGTCTTCTTGGAATGCTTGACCCTTTAAGATGGGACCGATAGGCTCTCCTGAAACATCTGTAACAAACTACCAAGCTACACTGCGTAGCATCCCAGAAAAGGGAAGATCTCATTTACGCCATAGTGGAACACTGAAATCACACAACAGGCAAATCATGTTTTAATGTATTGCTTCAGTGTGGCCATGGATTTTCTGAGTGGTATGTCATGAGATGCCTTAATTGGAAGCATTGCTTCCCAACAGCAACATGAAGTGGTCTTTTGCAACTTTAAGCCCACATACTGTTTTCTTTTCAATGAAAAAAAAAGTGCAGCAAGGCATACACGCCCAAGGGAGGCCTGTTTCTTTGATGTCAAACACCTTCCATGCATAAGCTTCTTCCTCATTCACTGGTTTGAAGTGAGTAGGAAATTCGTTAGTACCACCACAGCAACATGATTTGAAGCTTCTGCCTCAGTAGTCAGTTTGAGATTGTGGAACACATAGTGACTCTTAAATTGGTTCAACCACCAGTACTTGCAATGGGGGTATTCATTCATTCTTAACTTTTATAATGCCTTCATACGAACTCCTTGTCTTTTGAATGCTGCACATAAAGGCATGTTGTAGATATCACTGAGCGTGTACAGATAAAAATGGTGATGAAGCATTGAATAAACACATTAAGAGTGAAGTGAGAACAGAGAACTATCTGCGTGAGTCAAAGTGGTAGGGATTGTTGGGCAAAACGTGCATAATACTTACTGGTCATGCATGGAAGTGGTTGAAGTAGACCACATATAACAGGGTTCACCCGTATTTAGTGTTTGAGAAGACGGCTCACTTATACATGACCAAAGTTTGTTCCATCTTTGTAATGAATTTTTATTAACTTTAAAGTCAAACATTTCTCTACAAAGCCATGTTCAATTGTACCAGACGACAAAAGAGATTAATAGTTCTTAATATTGGATAAAAGAGAAGAGTTTTCATGGGTACCAAATGGCAACTTCAACCTTATAGAATTCATTTAACATGCTATGTTAAACATGAGAATTTTTGAAACATAAGTCATGCCATCAGCTATGGGTTTCCTTGTGAATATACCATCCAGTGGGTGAGTCAGATGCTTCCGTCTTGTTTGCTAGGTTAGATTGTATGTGTCAGAGTACCTGATGGGTATTGCCTTAGGTTCTGAGGCATGAGTCAAAGGGAGAAGTGTGAGGATGTGAGTACACGGCATTACTTCATTGCAGATGCCAGTATATATATGGCATGAAAGTACATTTTATCCTTAGTGGGTCAACACTAATGACACAGTACCAAATTCCTCTACAAGTTGCACTTAGTCACGTGGTCAGTGGTCGGTCACTGGGCATGATACACTGCTTGGAATTTAGCTTCAACACTTCACAAGCTTGTAGTACAAACGACTCATTACTTTGTTTTGGTACTTTTTTGTCTGACAAAATATGCAGTGCACTTGTGTATGTTAGGTGGATTTCCAGAAAGGTCTTACAACATACAGAAAAGAAGTTTGGAAGTGGTTGCACATAGTCTGATACATAAGCTTTTGTAAGGGCACTTGCAAGGTACTGGTAGGGATAAAGTAAATGGTTGCTGGATGGATGATGTGAAAAATTCACATGACTTTTTACATCTGGTAAAATTCTGAGCACTAGCCAAAACATGTCCACTTTTTCTAAACATGTGATCAAATTACCCACGTGGAATTTTGGCAACATACGTGACTGTCAGACTTTCATTAGGGCAGCCCCTCATCAAAGAAAAGTGTATTTTGGTTATTTTCACATCACTGATCCCAGATCCTTAACCCAACTGTCCCTCTTTTCCCCAGCATAACCACACAATATTATTAACATGATGACTGTGAATGACAAATTGAGGAGTGGAAGTGGTAAGACACTTGCCTGGAGGAAACCTCTTATAAATGAATAATGCTATAGCACAACAAATGTCAAATGCTGTGGACAGGGACACATCAGCACTGTCTGAAGAGAAAATTAAACCATGCACTGGGCATAAGGAGTCCGCAGAATAAAGCATGACCAGCGCAGTTACCATACTACCCTGTGAGTAGCTGGAGTGCTTAATCTCTTTTGTTTCAGGTACCTACATTAATATTTCACAGTAGTTTATACTGTATGCTGTTTAAGGTTTTCACTTATGAATAATAAATACAACACAACACAACACAAAATAGAAAGGAACTAACTGTCTTTTCACAAAACCCTACCACAGTATTTTCACATGTGTGAATATTTTTGTAACTGTGAATGTGTAGTGGTTACATGTGTATGAAAAAAGATAGTAATCTTACAGTGGAAGCCAATTAAATACAGTCTATGATAGTGAGAGAAGTGGTATCAGCTGATACATGTTTTGTAACAGGACAACAGGCAATATAATCAAATGAACAAATTACGTTACATACGTATTTCGCAAATAACAGATATTATACAACATAATACATGAAATTGGAAAGAGTGAGCTTTCTTTTGATTGAGAAAGAAATATCATAAATTACACCCAGGTGAGGAAGGAGGTTCATGTTGCAAATGTTCTGTGTTGCCTACACATAAGGAACGTGTAGCAGCATGTGTTCAAGACTGTGCAGTTCTGTGTTCCCTATAAAAAGGACAACAAATAACTTTAGCATAAAGTTTATCAAATTATCTTATCACTCATTGTTATATATTTTAATCACTTGTGTCATTAAATAATATACTCATTATAGAATGTATTTTATATATCTCTATTGCCCTTCTGAGTGTACTTTGCTAGTATTCTACATATTCTCAGTGCTTTGGTGTCCAGCTTACATCTGCTAATGGCGATTACTCATCATTGTTATAACAGGTGGCCTCTTAACACACTTCTGCGTATCTTGAAACTCTTCGTAATAATCCCTCTCTGTGTAGATATTTTGTAGATCATTAGCTCAGCCATTCATTACACTGAACCCTAATAGGATGCTCAAAAATTAAAATGTTATGTGTGACATGATAAATCATGATGGTCTGCATTTTGCATCTTACTTGTTTCTTTATCTTGTCATTTGTCCCCAGAATGCTACAGACCATTAGAACAGGACAGGGAAATGTTTCTTCCTGTGTCAATACTGTACTACTAATCCTGACTTTCAAGTATGACACAAATTCAGATGAAGATGATGGCGCAGAGTTTGTTTACTAGATTAGCACTGTTCAGCTCGTGATGTAGTGATTATTTGATATAGATGTGTGGTTTATTTTGTGTTTATCACTATTTATAGTTTTCAGTAGTTTTCCAAAGCTTGTAACAAATCTTTTGGGAAAGGAGTGGTTTTGTTTGTCCAAAATCCCTCAGGAAGCTCATAATTTGGGACATACTCTGATGCAGAATGTAACCATATTTTTTTGATACCAAAAATAAATGATCCTTCTGGTTGGGTCAGCATGCTTTGAGTTAAACCAAACTTATCAGAACACTGAGATTCAGCTGTCAAATCTTGAAGTATACTTAATGACTGGAAACCTTCCATTTGTTTTTCATGTGTACTGGTGACTGACGATTTTGATACATTTTGCACTGTTTGACTCCTGTCGCTGGACATCGCTGTAGCTCTGGAATCTGCTTTTTGTCTGATTTTATTGTTAACAGTGCTTGGAGACTCTCCTGTACCTCTTTTATTTTTCAGTTTGGAGACAAAAATTTCAGCAGGATTTCCTATGGCCCTTGAACGTCCCGTCTGTTCCTCATTTTGATCATTATGTCCTTCAGTTATATTACTCACCTGCAGTGGATTTTCCAGTGGCAAAGAGCATGTTCCATCAGGTGGTTCCATGCTGGACTGAGCATTCATTATCATGTTTTCTGTAGATGACCCACTTGAATTTGTAGTTTTTTCCTGTTTTGTGCCTGTTAAGTGAGGTAAGTCACATGTTATGCATTCTTTCAAATTACTTGCAGGGTTTGGAGTGTTGGATATTTCATTTGTATATTCATTAATACATGTACTTTGAATGTTTTGTTGTCTATGCTGTTTTGAATGCACATTTAATTGTATTTCACTCTGCTGTGGGTCAGAAGTGCTTGTAGCATTAGATTTTGTCTGGATGCAGTCATTTGAATTGCTCTTAGCATTAGACTGGATCTGGATCTGGTGGTTTGAAGTGCTCTTAGCGTTAGATAGCGTCTGGATCTGGTGGTTTGATGAAGTGCTCTTAGCGTTAGATTGCATCTGGATCTGGTGGTGTGAAGACCCATCAGTAATCTTAGTATAAATTGGAGTGTGCGAAAGGTTCTCGGTCTGTGTTGAAGATGTTGCTTGAAGGTTTGTATCACCTGAGAAGTACGTTGACTGTGTGTCAGTTTGAGTTACCACTACATCACTGACTTCCATCAACTGTTCAGCATGTACTGCTGATTGTACTAGTGGATCTTGTCCTGAAAGTGCAAACTGAACTTGCTTTACAGTAGTGCTAAACTTTTTAGTGTTACCCTGTTTGATCTTACCTAGTGAACTTCCCAGTGCTTTCTGAGTTCTTCCGTGGTTCAGACTGCCATCTGTACTTCCCCAACAGGTTTCAGTGTCTGTTTGTGTATCACAACATGCCACATTATTAATATCTTGTATTTCTGGTGACTTGGTAGTTGAATTTACTCCAACAATTTTGCCATCTGCTAGTGTCATTTCTTGTATCATGTGAAGAGCTACAGAGGAATCTTCTGACTGCATTATTTCAGAATCGTCACTGCCTGCGCTGAACATCTCATTGCTGGTGTCAGTTTCTGTACCCAAATCTTCTGTACAACAGCAACAGCCTTTACACTCCAAGCTCCTGTTGAAACAAAGATTTGGATTAAAATATGTGACAAGTTATTGCTTCGTCTCTGTTTTGGGTGCAAATTTGATAGGTACATATGTGGTAGGGCTGTCAGCACTGGGACTGACAGTGCATGAAACAAGGAGGGACAATGAAGCAGTTATATGCCAAAGATGTAGAGAAAATGCTTGTCCATGATATTGAGGATGTATATTGGTGACACCTTTCTGTTCTTTGTGAATATTCTGAGAGGATCTTAAGAATGGAAGCTGCAAAGGAGATGAAATATTTGTGCCTTCATTCTGAGGCAACATATTGTAATGTGCACAGATGTTTGTATGTTTTGTGTTCAACCTGTTCTGTACTGACACTTAAATTTTTACATCGAAATAGCTTTGCAAATTACCCCAGAAGGCCTTAGGAACATGAGAAGGGCAATACAAAAATATGCAGTTATTGCAAAAACGGGCATGATTTTAATATCTCCATGCAAATATTTTTTCTCTTATGTGAGGTCTGAGGTTTTCACAGCAGTGTTGTTGGAGTACCATACCCTTAAACCTTTCTTATCAAATTTTCCATTGACTCTGTCAGTAACACAGGCCAGCAGCAGTGTCATGCTTGATCTGGGTGGTGATTGGGGTGAGAATAGTTTGATAATGTAGATGGGTTGCAAGAAAGGTGGCTAATCAGAACCACAGGAAAAGGGGGATGGAGGCAAAGCCACTTCAGGCCAACAGGAATTGTGGAACATGAAGTGTGAGAAAACGGGGGTACAGAACAGCCCTTTTTGGTGCCAAGGGAATGAGAATTGTGAAAAACAAGTGAAGCAAAAAGCAGACATGTCTAGCCCATTTTAAGGCTTCAGTGTTTGGGAAGTGGGAAGCAAGAAGCCCTGTTTGTAGGGGCATATAAAGAAGTCAAGTAGGAAAGGAACATCCTACATACAATAAAATGAAGGAAGGCTAACTGGATTGGACACATTTTGTGTAGGAACTGCCATCTGAAACATACTGAAGGAAAGATACAACAGACAAAAAGATGTAAGCACTTACTGGGTGACCTTAAGGAAATGATAAGTTACCTGGAATTTGAAAGAGGAAGCACTAGATCACACTCTCTGGACAACTCACTTTGGAAGAGGCCATGGATCTGTCATAAGACACTACTTGATGATGAGATGAGAAAAGTTTCACATCAGAGGGACGAGACTGTATTGTCACTGGTGAAAATCTGCTTCGTCTTGAACTGCTTGACTGTGAAGGTGGAGGAATCATGCAACTCTGAAACATCAGTAAATACTGCATGCCAGTTGATACAGCATAACACCCCAGAGGACTTAAAACTTTGAAACCTGCACGCCTTCTATCTGGGAGTGGATACGAGGCTTGCATGGCCTGCTTAGGGTGAACCCGTGTTCTTGGTTGATAATTTACATTGGCCCAGACGAGGCTGTATACCCCAACAACTTTCCATCCACCACCTTAGCAATGTGTCTGTACGATCAAACTTTATTCTCACCCTTATCAATGCAGTTCAAATCTGGATCTAACCCAGAACCTTGAACATGGAGGCAGCATGTTCCTCTGGAATTTTTGTACAAAATTGTAGACAACAGTCTGAACACAAACTGCTGTGAAAACCTGAAAACATACTGCTGAAGAACAGTTAATGAAGTGGTAACTTGTGGTAACCATTTCAGTGAGTCCCCTCAGGATAGGTTCTGTGATGATATAACAATACTATATATTTATCATTATTAATACTGTGCTGTGTTGGTGAAAGTTCCATTTTGTTGTCCAAGCTAACCACAACCATGACTGTTCTC
>BLKM01000470.1:667866-745400 GCA_013340265.1 Coptotermes formosanus | reverse complement strand
TACACCGTCAGCAGCGGCAACTGTCCAAGTTTCTCATGCGTTAATCACAATCCTTCAATGTGTGCACCCTGGGTCACACAACACACATCCACACGGTAATCAAATTCATCCCAGACTCGGTGCAGCATGTCTGCTGTAATGGTCTGCAGTGCATGTGTTATCTGATCACGAATTTCCTTGAGGGACGTGGGCAATGGTGGTACGTAAACAGCGTTAAAGACAGCGTTTACGTACAACCATTGCCCACGTCCCTCAAGGAACTTTGTGATTGGATAACGCATGCACTGCAGACCATTACAGCGGACATGCTACACCGAGTCTAGGATGAATTTGATTACCGTGTGGATGTGTGTCGTGTGACCCAGGGTGCACACATTGAAGGATTGTGATTAACGCATGAGAAACTTGGACAGTTGCCGCTGCTGACGGTGTGCGTCGTGCCCGTGTAAGGTGAGAAATAAATTTCTTGTTAACTTTTGAAACGGCACCATTCTTTTGTGTATACCCTGTACATTGTTATGTAAAAGAATAGTGCCACAAGCTGCCCTGAAAAAGTAGTTCAGTGTTAAACCTCAATTGTAGAAGGTTTCAGTCAGAGTTGTGGTCAGTACTGTAAATGGGTATTTTTCACAAATACAAAGATAACCCTATTGTCCAGGGTTATAACTGATAATGTACAACATCTGAACTCATTCACTTTAAGAGTTTTGTCCAGCATATGTATTGAAATTTGGCACACTAGGGACAGAATTGGTTCCAGGAACATAGTGTGTCAAATTTCAAAATACTGGGTGATTCATGACTTGTGGACATTACTGCAGGAGGTGATTTCCTAGGTCTTCGTAATAAAAAAAGTTCATATAAACGTGTGTCCGATTTTGGACGGTTACGGAGTTATGACCGTTTGAAACTTAGAATAGAGGGTAACAATTATTGACAATAAACGGAACAAAATAATAAACCAGCATAATACATGATACATTTAGAGTATAAGTGTAACGTTAACTTCGTGAAATTACCTTTAATTTGTATTGATCTGTGCTTAAAGCTGGTTTTTCGAAAATGCCACCGCCGACTGTTTCTGATGCGGTCTGCCGCATCCAAAATGCGACCAAGCAATGCATCTCGCGTTCCCACCTTCACACTGTAAACCAGTTCTTTCATCCATCCCCATACATAATAATCCAGTGGGCTTAAGTCTGGAGACCTGGCTGGCCAATTGTGGGGACCGCCACGTCCGATCCATCGCCCAAGGAAACGGTAGTTCACGAAATTTCTAACTTCACGTTAAAAGTGACGAGGAGCTGCGTCATGTTGGACGTACATACGACCTCGTTTATTCAAAGGCATTTCCTCCAAAAGTCGGGGCAATTCCTCCCGCAGAAATCGCAGGTACGCCTTCCCTGTAAGACGACCTTCTAAGATGAAAGGACCAATCAGCTGATCGTCCAGAACTGCACACCACACAATGACACTAAAATGTAGTTGAAAGTTGCCTTCCACAGTGGCGTGGGGATTCTCATCTACCCACACATGAGAGTTGTGTGTATTATTGACACCGTCGCGATTGAATTGCGCCTCGTTAGTAAACAGGATGTAACGCAGCCGGCACGTACATCACCCGCCAGCTGGTTCCGTGAGGCGCGGTTCACACGGGGGCGTGTAGGGGAATTAAAAAATGCCCATAACTCCGTAACCGTCCAAAATCGGACATATGTTTGTATGAACTTTTTTATCACAAAGACCTAGGAAATCACCTCCTGCAGTAATGTCCACAAGTCATGAATCACCCTGTATATGATGGTACAAATCAGTCAGTGAGTTAAGATGTCAAAAAATAACCCATGAAGAATAAGATAAAGGATGCATTTTAAATCCAACAAACTGCTCCAGGCACTGCTATATCAAGGCTAATAGTCATACATGTACTCTAAACGCTTCAATGTCTCTGCAGAATGTGAGATTTGCAACTTCTTTTGAGGTATCTGCCCTACTGCGATGTAACACCACGTCGCTGGGTAATCGGTTTCCTACAGTTCGAGAGCATGTAGTGGCCTCCTCATCAAAGGCCAAATTTTCTGAAATTTTTGGATATTTCAACCCCTGAAGATGAGACAACCACGTTGTTTCGAAACACAGGGACTCATTTACCGAATGACGCATGTCATATCTGTGAAGAACAGATGCCTCAGCCACACTGCTGCAGAGACTTTAAATCTTGCAACTTATATTATCCTGTTGTTTCATATATATTTAAAACTTTCAGATTCTCAAAGCAAGTAAGATTATGTCTTCAGGAATGTGATGTTTTTTGGAGATCTGCAGCTTCCATCTTCAAGGCAAACCCACCCTGACAATGGAGGCAGCATATTTTTTTGGAATGTTGGTACATATACATTAGACTAAAGGTAAAGCTATCCCATTACAGGCCTGGACAGACCCTTAGGGCTGCAGGAGGTTGAGGGTCCCAGAATTCCTAGACAATCGACACAAGAAGGTTGTAAGGTTGTCAGCCATAGACACCGGCCACCTTTAGGCGCAGGAGATATCCCTGGTACTCATTTCTGTTAGAAACTGAGTCGACCCAAGGGCCATAGTGCTGCTGGAAGGATTATGTCAATGAAAAATCACAATGACCCCCTTGGGAATCGAGCCTGTGACCTTCTGGCATGTATTAGACTATACTTTGTCAAAATACTTTTTGTTGGGAGCACATAAAATCTCATATTACAGTGATCCCACTCAGTCTATTCGATGGGTACCGGTCCCCTCCCCCCGGGAGTATAGCAGCCAAGGAGTGATGTTAACCACTCACCTCTCTTTACTGCCAATGTTAAGAATGATTGGAGCTATACGTCTACTCCTCTAATATGCCTTTATGGCATACAAAGGGAAAATCTTTACCTTTTCAAGGTGAAGGAACCCTCTCATGTGTGTGTGTGTATTGATTTTTAACATGCTTGTAAACGCTGTAACAGCTGAAAAATCTACTTAAGTTCATGATTGCAATGTAGGTGGGTCAGGCCGATTTGTAAAGTAGATATACTGTCTGCATACGATGCTTCAAAGGAGCTAGCAAGTATTCTGAACAATGCTTAATCCTGTCTGTAGTCCAAAAATCAGTCCAGTCCAAAGTCCACAGACCTAAATCTTCAAGATTTTCTTATGTGTCACACATGAGTCTAACTTTATTTTTAACAAAATAATGCTTCTCAGGCCATGGCTGTAGCAATGTTCTGTTTGTGAAACTGAACAGTTTCACATATATTATGCACAGTATATACTTACATTATATCATTATAAATTATTAATACTAACAGTGTCGTTGAAGTTCCTTATAACACCACACAAACATAAGCAAGTGAGAAAGCATATGGTGTGGGTAGTAAATGCAAACTGAACTAAGTCCAAAAACTGAAGTGTTACTTTCTTAAACATTTGTAATATGCTGCGTTTGAAAAGTACCGTGGTCAAAGACTGTGGTTCATTTGACCTGCCAACACAAACACAAACATTCCAAAAGTCTGCTGTGATTAGAAGGTTATTGATAAATTTCACTATCTAGAGGAAAGCTTTAATTTCTCTTTGCTTGATAATCAGTCATGCATCTGTGTGTCAGACTGACCTTCAAACTGCCACAGTCACTAGACTCTGATGATGACGCAATATTCTTCAGTATTCCTTGCACCTCGGCTTTTAGTTCATGGGCCCGGGCTTTGTTCAGAGGTGGCCCCCAGCCCCGTAACCATGCCCGGACCTCCTGCTGGATCTCTGACATTCGATCCCGGATACGATGTTTCACATTCTGTAAGTCATACAATAATTTACTGGTTGGAAATTTTGCCTCAAGTTTTGTGATACCTAACAAATGTTGTTTGTTGCTTGTACTTTCGACTGTTAGTCGAAAAGGCTGGATATTTGAAAAATGTTACTGCATTTAATAAGTTCGAGAAAATTACAGAATTTTTCAAGTATTAGACATATTTGACAGTTTCTTCATCTTCTGTTCGCTCGCAAGTATTAAGAATTAATTTCTGAACCAATTAACACATTTTAGAAATTTGATGGGATTTAGCCAATGGGCGGTCAGTCCATCCTATAAAGAATAACAGTGGGATTTCGGACCACAATCCCTGTGTATGTAGCAGCTGAACACAGTAGGTTCCTTGGGCTGTGTAACCGCTGTGATCGGCAATGGAAAGTGTAAGTCAAAGAATGTAAGAGCTGTTTCAGCATTAACATCTCAGAGCACTCTGAAACTGAACGTCAACATTACTGGTCTTTGTAATGATACTGTACACACTATGAAACACAAAGATCAACACAAAAGGCAGAAAACATTTAATATATAATACTGCTGAAATACTATGAGGAAAGAAATCCAAACAATTTTGAATCAAACAAGAAAAGAGTAAAAAATTAAGGCATTTGCTACAAAGATTGACAGTACTGCAGCTTAAGAATGAGTTTCTGGTATGGGCCAGCTAGATATCTGCGTGAAGCTAAATATCCATATAAAACATTTAACACTTTACAAACACTCATGGTAAGTGATTTGAAAGATTCAAGAAACCCATAAAACTTCAGTATAAATGCCCTCAAAGAAAAAGACAGAACAGTGCCCAGAGTTACCAAAACATAAGGTCTTCTAGGTGCTGTTTTGCTCTGTGTGACTGGGGTACTGCCAGAGGGCAGCGATCCTGTCTTTGTCCTTGTTATGGGTGGTCCAGCATTCACACATTTCTGGTAAGTCTTCGCTTCTGAAAATAAACAAGGTGTGTGGTTATGCTAGCCCTCTTTATAAAACACCAAGCCATGCTGACACATAGCAGGCATGGAGGGAAAGCTACACAGGTTCCTAATCTCTGAGCTACACTTCATTCTCAATTAGTATGAAGCAGACTACGAACGGACATAATATATGGGATGCAGTCAGTGATAGGATGTTTGTCTCATATTTTAAAGATGTTTTCTTATTGTACACTGGGCATTCCAACTTGTCTGTATCTCCATCCATGTCATAAACATACTGAGCTATGTATAGGCGTGGGTTGGTGACTGTCCTGTTACTGTGTCATTTGTATTCCAGCGAAAGTAGTCCTTCATGCTCTCTGGTTGATTTTAAAGTTTTCTAACGACACTGTAACCACTACAAAGATTGTATAGTGTCATATTACATGACACAGTCATTACAGATGTTGAATTGGAAGGAAGATAATTATGGTCAAATCAAAATTTAAAAAAAAACAGATTTTATATACACAACGATACCAAAAGTTTTACGTGATTTGCACTTCAGCTGAAATCGCATTTTTTAAGAAACTGAACAAACGAGATTTGAGGATCTAACAGCAATGAGTATAGTCTGGTAGATACATGCTGAAGTTTTTGAGGAAACTTCTGGCTTCCTCTTCAAGGTGGGCATAAAAAAATAACCTTACACTGACACTGAGCTAAAGTTTCTTGTTTTGAAGATACAAGTCTTCTGGGATCTTATACCATGTCAACCACTAAACAGTTACTGACATTTTGAAGGAGTGCAGTGCCTCCATAATGATGGCAAGTACTTATGACACAAGGCATAACGTCCCTGAAGACTTGAGTCCTCATCACCACCACTGTTAGAACTTGAAAACCTCATATAGTTACTAGTGTTGTGTAAAGCAGTCATTTTTCAGCACCAGTATAGGCAAAAATTAAATCTGCTTTGCACTCTTCAATGCAGACAACCAGTTCAAAATTGCACTGAAATCTCTGGTATAGCTTTGCAGATAAAACCTGTGGATGGAGGACCAGGCCTCGGGGGATTTGAATTCATTGGTATGACAGGGCTAGCAGCTGGATTTTAAACTCAGGGGCAACACTGTTAGCATTGAGAAATGCAGTGTTGATCCAGGTGGACCAGATTCATGTGCTGAATAGGGCACTGAACTATCACATATAGTTCAGGATGTAGTAAATTCAATAGCCACTGCCAGACTGACATCAACTAGTCTGAATATTCAAGTCTTCTGGAATGCTATGCTCTGTCAGGGTAGTTTCTGACGTTCCAAAGGATCGTAATGCCTCTGTCTTCGGGGTCAAGTGGTCAAAGAAGAGTTCTTGGAGTATTTGACCCTAAAGATGAATGCACTGTGACCCTTCAAAATATTGTGAACTACCCACCAACATAGTGTAATATCCCAGAAAAACTGGCACTTCAGTAACATGGTTGTGAGAACCTAAAATCTTGTATTAACTAGGTCATTCTCCTCAGGGGCTCACAATTAGTGTGAGCACGGGAAGTGGCACTCCTGATGTCCCAAGCTGCCCAATGCCTAGGAGTATATCTGGGCCGCCCTGTCTCTGGGGTTTCATGAATACAGAGACCTGGTCCTCCAGGTTGGGGTTTGGGCTAGGGGCTAACAACCTCTCCACATAAAACATCATGTGTCTTGAAACCTGACAAACAGGAGGCCAAGGCCTGATATTGGGCTGTTGCACCATACACCATACCAACTATTTCATTACTGAAATCTACTTTACCCTTAAGCATTTCTTTTCTGACTCTATGGATATTTTCTTCAGAGCTCATTTGTTTTGACTGGCATCTTCCTCGTTTAATTATTTTCTTCTGGTGACCACTCTTAGACTTTCCACCCTTTGGGAACGTTCCTTGTCCTTTTGTTGAATCAGAGTCTATTTCCTTTGCAAGTATTCCTTCTGAACTTCTAAACTCATTAGTGTTGCTGTGACTGTTCTGTCCTTCCCTTTGTACAGCAGCAGAACACAGAACCTGAAGCTTAACGTTTCTTTCATCTGGTTTGTTACACAATGTCTTTCTTTTTGTGTTTTTATCTTTAATAATGTTTTTAAGCACCATTTCAGTTTCTATCTTATCAGGTGAAGATTCACATGGACTATTTGTTGACACATTATTCAGAGCCTGAAAATGTGATTCTACAATTCCCACAATTTCATAATCTGTAGTTGGTTGTATACTTTCATTTATAAATGCATCCTGTTCATAAGTATTCGAACTGTTCTGGGAGTTACAGTCTTTGTGTTCTGTGTCAAAACTTAAATCTGCAAACATGTCAATAGACATGGCAACTGAATCAGCTTCAAAGGCTGTAGAGTGAGAATGAACCTTTCCTGGAGGGATGTGCACATTGCAGAATGACACCATATCTTCAGTTGTTAAGTTAACTGAAGTAACAGCATCAGTGTTTGTGTCGACAGAAATATAATCATTATTCACTGTATCTGCAACTGTCAGCAAAGCATTGTTTATATCATCATCAACAATAACCGAGTTAATTAAGTGGCTCCAGTCTGCACTGAGGTCCTGAATGATTGGAGAATTAGGAAAGGAATTTTTGTCATCATCAACTCTTACAAGACAATCATTTTTTTTCATTTCAACAGAAATAATGGGATCACCATTCATCTTGTCTGTGTCAGTCTCCATAACCAAAGTGGTTCTCTGAATGGCTTGCATTCTATTCTGTTCATCACAGGCCTTTTGATGTCCTGAACTGTCATCACACATGCCATTCTCAAGTGCCGAGCAGTATGTGGCACTGGAATCACTGTCACACCCTGAATTCTCACTTCCTGGTTCTGAAGGATGTGACGGAATTTGCCAAATGAAACTTGGAACCACTCTGTCATCAAGTTTCTTTAGGGCGTGTAACAACCTGCAGGTTACAGAGAGTGACTATTAAAATTTTACTAATTATAGACAGTCAAAATAATTAATCCATTAATTATAACATTAATATATTTTCAGGCCATAGTTATTGGGTTTCTGAACTTCGTCTGGTGATGAAGGATAGCTCTTTGTGTCTGATCTGGCTGAGCAAGTGTCTCCTCACCTTTACGTGAGGACAGCAACTTATCCAATTTGTAAAAATTTTTTTTTTTAATACAAGCTAATGGACTAGGTCCAGAAACCTAGCAATTCGAAGTGTAATACAGAGTGTCTGTGAAGTCCTCCAGCATTTTGGACAGACAATGCAAGCAAACAAACACATCTACAGATACATGGTTTGTGGTAATTTCAAATAAATATCTGGCAGCTTTATTACAAACAGATATCATGAGTATGTGAAGCAGAAACATTGTATGTCTTAGCCAAAAAAATATAAGTATGTGTGGCAAGCACAATTTGTTTGTAACTGAGTAAGTGTGGGGGCTGATACATTTTGGAAAATGGAATAAAGCAGCAGCAAGCATGTTGTCTCATTTGGCTTTTTGAGCAATGTACCTACCACACACATTACAGGAAAACACCCACAAATGACAATGTAGTATAGCATTGGCATTACATGTTGCTTTAAACTGGCAGCAGCCTCAATTAACACAGCAGTGCTAGTAAGTGAAGAGGAAACTTTGCTCACGGTCCTAAAATTTCAGTCCAAGGGACATCTGGTAAATTGGCAGTACCGCAAGTAATTGCAACAAGTGCTGTCTTTATAGAGCACTTTTGCTGTACTTAGGCTGTACTTCTTCTAAGTTTCAGTTGTACAGTATCCAACATGCTACAGCATTTTCGGTTTGCTCTGAACATGCTGAATCTAACAAAGAAGCACAACCTCAGCCGCATGTTTTCAGTTGAAGCTGCTTTTCACACAACAGTAAAGTGAACCAGCAGAATGGAAAGAACAACTTGGTACTAAGCTCTGAGCTTATACTTCAATGATACATTATAGCCAACATATAAAACTGCTCTGATGGGACCCTGTGTGTGTGTTTTAAGAAAAACAGAATATGAAGAAATTTTGTGTAGATTAATCAGGAGGTATATGTTGACAGAATGGAAATTAATGTGTGTAACATTTTAAGTTTCTAGTGTAAAGAATTACAGTTACCTGAAAGTAAAAGCTTATATTCAGGGTGTTTGACAACAGGGTGCCAAAGGGGACAGTTGGACCTAAAACAGATTAAAGAATCGGAAGGATGATGAAAATGAAAAGTGAGGAGTGTCATAGTTTGTATAATTCACAATATATTATCAGAATAGTCAAATCAAGAAGTATCAGATGGAGAAGGCATGCAGAATACACAGGGTTTGTTGAAAAATTTATGGAAAATTTTATTCAGGAAACCTGTAGGGAAGGAATCTCTTGGAAGACCTAAGCATAGATGGGAAGATAGCATTAAAATGTATCATGAATAAGTGGAGTTTGAAGATACAGGCTGAATACATATATCTTAAGATATGATCCAGTAGTAGGTTACTGTATATGCAGTAATAAACTATGAGGTTCCATAAAGCAGTGCTTTTCAACCTCACCTACCACTATCACAAGCAAAACGTTTACACATATCACCAGGTAGTGAAAATATTAATGACATACGTTTTGTACTTCTTTAGTTAGTTTATAAATACATCACAATTTTTTTATTTCCATTTAAGTACACTTAAAACAATTTTAGTAATGTAATTAGCATCTTTAAAATTGAATTATGAAAAAAGATGATAATTACAAAATTACTTTGCCTACAACCAGGCAACACTCCTCACACCACTGGCTGAGAACCACTGCCATAAAACGTGGGGAATTTCTTGACTAGCTGGGTGATAATTAGCTTATCAAGATGGACTCTTCTACATAGATTTAATTAGCATATATATATATACTGGCAGCGTTCCATGTTGGAGATGATACAATGATTTAATAGCTTCTACTAGGCATAAGAGTTACAATTTTCCATCTGCAGTCATTATGATGTGAACAATGGCTGGAAACACATTAATGTACTTACAGCTGTAATCATGTTTTTGCAAAAGTGCATATTGCAGAATTATTGTAAGTTATACTTCCACTTCCCACAATAATTGATGCAGTTAGTTATTTAAGGTTCTGTTACAGTAACTGAAAGATATAGGAGATTTAAGGTCTTCAAAATGGTGTAAATTTAAATTGATGTCTTGTATATGATACCATGCAGTGTTATGGCCATGTCCCACATGAGCTAGTGCACACTTAACCTGTATCAACAGGTGCTGATACACAAAAATCCTTACAGAAATAAAATAAATAATACATACTAGAAGATGACTCATGGCCCAGTTATTTTCAGTAGTCTGCAAAGTAGTGAAGACTCTGTTGACTTACACTGTATTTGGTGGAGTTACACACCCTGGTGAAGAATCAGGTACTACTTCATCATCCATTGCTGCCTTCCTGCAGAAAATGTAACAGTACAGTACAACACTGAAAGGTTCTGTTGTAATTATGCACGCTTTACTATAATGAAATGCTGTCTTTCCTCATATGTCAAATCCCACATACATATGGCCTTGAATATGTTAACCTAAATTGACGGTGAAGTTTCTTCGTATACCACCTAACTGAAATTTTGAATTTACTGCACAGATGACAGAAACATCTACATGCAGTCATGGCCACCTATTGACTTGGCATTCCATTCACCCATAGTGTGTGGTTTCTGAGCAAGCATGATATTCTGTTACCAAGCGATTACGTCCTAGACATTAGTAGAAATTATCAGTTCGGTAGATGTGTGTACTTCCAGCCTTGCTAATGATTTGTACGCAGACGGGGTACCCCAACTTTCATGGCTACTACAGCTCCTTTAAACATAGCTGATGGTAATCCTCGCCATCTTAACCCAAGACAGATAAAATAAGGGGTGAATCATAGGGCGTATTTGTAAAAAAGAACTGTCGGAGATGGCAAAGTTGATTCCACGTAAAGTACGAAAAGAAGGCAGTAACGTTCCAATTGTAATGTAATAATTAACAAGTTGATTGTTCTTGCGTCCCGTGCCAATGACGGTAACAGCCCTAAATCCGAGCATATATATTTTATCGTTTTATAGTTTTTGAAATGTTCACACCGTAGTATTTGCAGCTGGTCATCAGTCAATCAACAAAAAAATTTCTCTCAAATATTATAGGACGAATATTTATTGGTACTACTTTCCATTGTCCTACATGATTGGTACGGGCGACTGTTTGCCTTGTCACCCGTGTGTGGCGCTGGCATGTGATACCCGCCATTTTCCCACGTCTTCGTCTGTGGTGCTGCTAATTTCCTAATTAACGGCATAAATATAGCATAAAGATTTTAATTACACACATGGTCATCTCTTGGAGACACCCATGTTAGTATCTCATTTATCGCTTATATGTACATTATAAGGGAGAACTTGAACAAAGCCTTAGTAGGAGTACTGCATCAAATATATAACACACATTTAATGTACATTGGAATATTAGTTCATTTCAGCAAAGTTTGTGGTCAAAACTAGCAACAAAAATTATTGAAACAAAGTAAAATTGAAGAAATCTGCGTTCTTCTGGGATATTGCACAGCGTCGAATGGTAATCCTTTACTGACGTTTCGTGGCAACGTATTGGTCCCATCTTCAAGGGCAAAAAACTTTTTGGACTTCTTGACGCTTGAAGACGGGACCGGTATGTTGTCTCGAAACGTAGGTAAAGGATTACGACTCGACGCTGCGTAATATCCCAGAAGAGCGCAGATCTCATCAACACCGCGGCGGAAGCCTGAAATCACGGGTAACGTAAGACTGAGATCGCGGTCATATGAATTTACCAACGTCTTATGTATAAGCTTTCCTCTCACACATATTTTAACCGTTGCCTGAAGGTAACTTATCAATAAGGGCTCGTCCACACCTGCAAACATTCTATACCAACATGTGTTTGTAAACAGTTTGCGAACAAGTTTAGTTAATATTTGTGGACTATTGGTGGTATGTTCGCAAACAATCAAGAAACAAATATGTCGTGTTTCGTGTCTCCCACTGGGGATGGAAAACACGATCAGTTTGCAAACACGTCAGTGCGCCGTGCGCCACAGGCAAGGCAAGTACTCAATGTGGACAAGTGAGAACACTTTATATTATATACGCCGTGCATCAGATTACAGTCTTCATAATAAGCAACAAATGCACGAGATAGAATACATATATAATGTATCCTAAAGACCCGTTCGTATGTTTTGACAACAAGGTGACGTCCTCAGGGGGTTCATCACAAATGATTAGAAGATTCTTACTTAGAACATAGGTATCAAAGAGTGAAAATCTGTAGCAAATCAAATAGTGATAATGTATTTCCAGAATGGGAAAGAATGAAACATGGAGTGGCACAGAGATCCGTTCTTGGACCCTTGTTGTTTCTGGCATATATTAATGACCTTCCTAAAACTGTTAATACTATTTCTACTCCAGTACTTTTTGCGGATGGCACGAGTGTAATTATAACAAGTACGAATAATAAGGATTTTTATAGCAATATTATTTGAGCACTAGAACAATTAAATAATTGGTTTACTACGAATTTGTTATCTTTGAATTTGGATAAAACTAATTTTGTGCATTTTAAAACTAAAAATTCCCCTAATATAGATTTCTTAATTAATTACGGAAACGTAAATGTCACTTCAAGAACTGACATTCAATTTCTAGGTTTAACGTTCGATAACCTATTAAACTGGAAGGTACATATTGATAATTTATTTACTAAATTAAGTTTTTCAAGTTATACGATTAGGATCTTACAAAAACCTTATCACAAGACATACTGTTAATGACTTATTTTGCTTATTTCCATTCTATTATGGGTTACGGAATTTATTTTGGGGTAACTCATATTATGCTAATAAGACTTCTAAATTGAAAAAAAGGGTAATAAGAATAATAACAGGCACAAGGAACAAAAATTCATGTTGAGAATTATTCAAAAATCTAAAAATTCTTGCTCTGGTATCTCAGTATATTTTTTCTGTTGTAAGTTTTATTATTGATAATCGCGATGATTATATTTGTAATTATGACATTCATAAAAGAAATGCTAGGCAGGGGAGTAATTTGCATCAACCACCTGTCTCTTTATCACGATATCAAAAGGGTATAATCAATATGGGTGTAAAAATCTATAACAACTTACCATCTTTTATGAAGGAATCATATACGACACCACAAGTATTCAAATCTCTACTAAAAATTTTCCTTTATTCTAATACTTTTTACACGTTTGATGAGTCTTTTAATTATAATGTATCCTAGATTTCGTCATTGTCTTGTATACACTCACATATGTATATCTATCGAATATTGTATTTATTTGTAAATGTTATTGTTGATACGGTTATATATTGTAACTGTAACTATGTAAATATTTATCATGTCTACATTGACAATATCTGTATCCTTGGTGACTGTAACCTTTTAGGATGAATTGAGATGAAATAAATAAACAATAAATAAATAAATATCATCACGTTAAGTTATACGGTTAAAAGATCCACATTAAAACCCAAAACATACAAATTCCACAATTATAATTTACAATACTGCGATGTTAAAATATTGAAAGTGGTAAAACAGTCACTTCTGGTGTTTATAGTTGTTTAAGGTCATGTGGAGTGTGCACAGAAGCATTTCCAGCGATCAAATATGAATCTTGTCGTGTTACAGCGTTGTGTGGGGTGGTGTACTTTTAAACGCATAACCTGATTTGACGATCCTATGTTCCTTTGTGACGAACGCCCTGAGGATGACAGCTAGGTTAGTTTAGGTTAGGTAAAGCAAAAGCAAAGCACAGTTGATGCATATGATAGCCTGCCAACAAAATACGATGTTACTGTGGTGGATGTAGAGAAGGCGTTGAAAACGCAGTTTCACAGAGAACACAAGAAACTGGTGGATTACAAGAGGAGCGGGAATTCTCTGAAGAAGGCTCTTAGTAAAAGATTCGCCTGTAGCTAAATATCTAAGCTTAACAGCTATTCTAATGGACGGAGGAATCACCACTCGATATTTTGTCTCTCTTCCTGATATTCTGGAAGCAAATATTTGTAGCAATATTTCAAAATCCGAAGGTGTCATTCTGACAAAATTTCTGAAGCCAGCCCAATCTGCTATTTTCAAATCTGCCAAAAGATTTTCTCCATACCGAATTCCATGATTGAGAAAGTGTCGAGTCCACCACCGTCTCCGATTTCTTCGTCGGGGCCTTTCATTTAAGAGAAATACATGGGCAGTACAAACCCCAGCCACACATTCGCTGTACAACATGATGTTTTGAACTTAAGTAGCATATCTAAACGCGAAAGAGTATTCGTCGACTTTTTGCCGCCGATCCGCAAATATGGTCGACGAACTGTTTATAAATAAATTTTGCTTAAGTTTGCAAGCAATGTTTGTAGGTGTGGACGAGCCCTAAGACACAACACGTTCTGCACGTTATAGAATAAAACTGTTGTTAAAAATGTCGTCAAAATAGTTAAAATATATTTGTTTTATGGCCCGTTTATGCATTTGATTGTTTACAAGTCCTAACTGGGTGTCCTACCCTTAGCAAACAATTACGTAACAACATTATGTTTCAGAAGTAAGCCTGAAGACGGGGCCCATTTCATTCCCGTAACGCAGCGTTGTGTTAATTGAATTAATTTTAATACATTAGGTGACCGGAAAGGTCCTCAGAGGAATTGAGTTTGGTTACGACTCTCGTTGATGCTAATGTACCCATGGATGATCTATCTACAGTCGTGGGTGTAGGTCACCCGTGGTAGGCATAATGAGAGTCTAATCCATGGCTGCAGTAGTGTTTGCGTGAGCGCCAGACAGGGCGGTAAGAAGGAAGGCAATGCGGTTGACCGTGTAGCGTGTACAGCTCTCAGCACGCGGACGCACTAAGGGTACCCAACAGTCAGTAATGATGATGGTTCACGTGTTGATTAATGTCTTGGTGACGTCGAGGAGAGTGTCCGCAGAACACGAATGGGGCGTGAACCGCAGTAAGTAGCAAAGTGGATAAGAGGTGCATAGCAAAAGCTGTAACCTAACTCCGCGACGGGGGGCAGGCTTGGGTGGGGGGTGGGGGAGACTTTTATATCACGACCACAAATTGAATCCTTTAGCACCTGCCTGACATGTGTACATACCTTGCTCCCTGCCCATCACTTTGTTTTGGCACCTTTCACTTGACCACCTGATTGTTGTCACTTAACTTTGCTTACTGATCAGTGCCACTTAATCTTCCTGCAAGTTCCGTGAGCACAACCACTCCATTGGCTCACAGCTTCGCCATCCTTATGTATACAATATTCCCATATTTTCTGGTGTGGTTAGTCTTCTTTGGCAGCTTGACTCTGTATGTGTAGACGCTAAACCTTACAATATATTCGTAATTATTTGCCAGTTGACGTGGTGTAACATCCTAAAAGTCTCCATCATCAGCATCCCTGTGAGGACTTTAAATGTCTCAGGTTTAAGGTGTATGACATTTGAAGTTCTCAGAGCTGTGGCTAGGGCTTACAATACCGTTATTTATTTCCGGTATTCAAATACTGGTATTGCCACAAAAATACCGGTTTTTCGGTACTGATTTAAAAAATAATTGTTTATGATTTGTTCATGTGAAGGTTATAAAATCGACGACAATAAAGCATTAATATTACTGAATTTGCAACTGAGGGATTGTTATACACAATACAAATGTAACAGAAGCATGAAAAGTCATGAAACTCAGATCTGGTTTACTGGACACTTTGTTGTACAGAAAAGAAGTAGTAAATGTTAAATGTTAATGAATAAATATGTACCAAAATCAGGTCCATTTTAAACAGTAACACTATTCATTGCTCGCATTTCTTAAGAGCTCACTTTATTTGGACAGGTAGTGTGGATGCTTAAACATAACTAAAATTTTCATTATAAATATGTATATTTTTGTTTTTAGAATAACTGTTTTTGATAATTTTTTGTCAGAATATTTATTATTGTAATATAAGTGTGATTTCTAACATGAATTCAAGCAATTACTTGTGTTTTCCTCGTGTCATTGCACCTAATTATCATCCAAATTTATTGGGAAGAATGTTGGTTTTTGGAATACCGGTATGCAGTACCAGTTTCCCAGTTTCATAGACTAAAAATACTGAAACACTGGTATTGAGATTTTGACTGGTATTGTGTGCCGTAGCTGTGGCCATTAACATTGCAGTCTTCTGTGATGTGATGCCATGCAGTTTGATATGTAAGCTATTTGTTGCCTTGAAGATCGAGGCATCAGATTGCCGTGAAGTGTTTGTACATGGTTTCACATCCCACTGGGCTGTACCGTTACTGTTCAAGGTCATTTTGTAAAATGTGTCACATCTTATAGCTCTGTGGTTGCCTGAGAGTGATTTTGTGTTTGTGTACTGTGACTCACAGAGACAGAAACATATGTTAACAGGTTTTGGTGTATGAAAATATGTCAGGGTGCTTTAAATGCTTGTACTGCAACTTAAATGAACAGTAATACGTAAACAATGCAAATTGTGAAGTGTGGTACTTCGTATAGTCTTCTGTGTGTCTCACCTCACTTAGGACCAAATGTTCGTCCAAAACAGTGTCAACAAGTGCTTGTTGAAACAGTGTCAGACTGTGCTCTTTGAAATGCACTCAACCAGTGCTATTCCAAATGCTGTTAACCCATGTCCTTTCAGACGCTTTTCAATCCATACTCTGTCAGACACTGCGAACCCATGACATCCTTTCAAACACTGTCAGCCCATGCCCTTTTGATAGAGTTTAAAAGCCATGTTGAGCAGTGGGCATTTCACAGGTTTAAATATTTTGGTGTTTAGGTTTTCAGAAAAAGAGACAGGAAGATGAGATATTCAGAACTGAATAAGTTACTGTAACATGAAATTTATTTTTATGAATTGCATGCGTATGTTAGAAGAATGTATGGATTCTGTGTACAAGTTTTGTTACATTAGTGAATATAAGTATGGAACGCAGAATCATATTCAAGGCACACTTAGTGTACTAATCTTGTTTCTTGGTACAAAAAGAATATAACAAGGCATTCTTTTGCAGGAATTCAGTTCAGCTTTGCAGTGAAGAAGGAAGCACCAGTTGACCCAGAGGGGGTGAAAATTTCCCATTTTGATACACGATGTGTCCACGAAGAATGGTGTATATGACATGCCCATCTAGCTGCTTCCCAAGGTAGGGTGTTAACTGTGAACATACATAAATGCAGTAGGCTATTTGTTTGTCTTTATCAGTGTTACAGTCATTTGTTACATCACATGCAGAAGCTTTTTATAGCAGTTTGAACTATTCTCCCTATAATCTCTGTGTATGTCTATTTTTTATTGTATGTGGAGGAACTGGAATTGGAGGGGGCCTAAAGGGAATAAACGAATCACTCAAAAGACCTGGGTGGAGGTGGGAGGATGGATTAGTATGTTTGGGGGGGGGGGGTGCACTTGATTTGTCTCGCGTTAAGAAATTCTGTACTTTTTGGAAAAAATTATTAGAGATATGGAACATTGTGATAAAAATTCATAGTCACAAAGTGTTAACACAAAGAATAACTATGGTCTTTGTAAGACCAATTCCAGCCTTTCATTTTTTCAGAAACGTGCTTGCTATGCTGACATCAAAATCTTCAGCAGTCTGCACATTATTCTCAAAAGTATGATAAATGAAAAGGAGCATTTTCAAGTAGCTTTAAGCATGTGTTGTAGCTAAACATACACCCCTACTATGCAGTTTATAAATTTGTAATATCTGATAGTGACTTTCAAAACTTTTAACGTTTGTCTGCTGGGTTTAAATGTGCATAGTGTTTTATCATGGTTGGAGTTTATCACATGGGACTTGGACATTCAAATTTCTGGTATGCAGTGATTTACAAAATAAGTATACAAATGAAACTTGTAAGATCCATGGAACTACAGGATTTTTAAGAAAAAATTTTTTTTGTGCATGAGTATGTGAATATTCAGTATGTATCAGTCTTTATTAAACTCATTATTGTTGCATTTATTACACTATATACTGTGTGTGTGTGTGTGTGTGTGTGTATGTATTCATGCATGTATATATGTGTGTGTGTCTGTGTGTGTATGTATGTGTATGTGTGTGTATGTGCGCATGCATATACATGTGTGAATTTTCATAGAGGGCCAGAAAATTTTGACTGGCTGTACATTCAACGCAAGTGCAATCAATTTTTCAGTTTGGGATCTCAGACTTTGTGCCTGCAGCTGGCGCATGTATAAACATTTTTTTGTTGCTTTCTGAAGCTAGCTATGCTGCAATGAGAGAAACCTTTTCCTTTGAAACTGTGAATCAGGTAGTTGATTGTTTTATTACAAGTGTTCACACACTTTGGAACCCTAAGTATGGGGTGTATCTTCAACTTTTTAGTAGACAAGATATGACATATGGAGCTTATATTTTACTCTGTATGTGAGGAAGAAGTTGGAGGGACTGAATATATAGTTATACTCTTGGCTGGGTGTACAAATGGTGTGAACCAGTGGACTGGGCCGTGCCATGGCTCAGGCAGTTAGTTGTCGGCCTCCCACCGCAGGGGCCTAGGTTTGATCCCGGCTCCGTCCATGTGGGATTTGTGTGGACAAAGTGGCACTGGCACAAGTTTTTCCCCGAGAACTTTGGTTTTCCCCTGTCAATTTCATTCCACCAGTGCTCCATTACTAGGAAAAAGGACAAAAAATAATCATCATCATCATCTTCATCTTCATCACAGGGTTGCACAAGAAGCCTTAAGGCTGCGGTGTGCCCATAGCGTCTGCTGCAGGGCCCTTCTCCATGGGGTGGGGGAGGCACTAGTGGCCCACAGGGGGGTGTACAAGAATACAACATATAGGGAAGTTCTGATACTGACAAGACTCCGACCTGTCACGGTAGTGAAATTGACAGGTGGAAAGAATATTAGTATTCATCAGTTCCCTGTGGAGTCAGAAAACATGTCACAAATAGGTGTGTAGCAAAAAAAAATTTTTTTCTATGTTAACATGCAGCATGCTCCAGATAAAACCCATCAAGACCAGAATGTGGATTGTTAGGCCAGTGAGCACAACAATTTATAGACCAGATTATGGCCTCTTTGGATGATGCAGTTTAAAAATGTTTGTATTTATATAGCGTATATCAGTGTAACTTAAGTGTGGTGTGTATGATTGTACAGGAGTTTACGAGCACATCATCTTAACAATATGCTTTGAGTTGTACTTGTCTGTATTTTGATGATTTAAGCCTTCTTGTATTTATGCTTTGCCAATTGTAAATATTTAGTAACATTTTGAAGGCACTATGGTCCTTTAAACTGTTGGTAACTGTTCATCATTTGACATCGCATAACATTCTAGAACACCAGAACCTTCGGCAATATTAGTGTGGGAACCTCGAATTTTTTACTGTGTGGTCTATATTCTATGATTTAATTCCACATTCTTACTAAGTTTTGGATCCACATGATGTATGAGGGGGAGTCATTAACCTTTTAAAGCCTAGCGGTAACTTTGTGTACCTCCAGGTTTAACATTAAAAAATTCTACATGGTGCCCACATTGCGTTTATGTGTTTTGTGTGGATCTCAGAACAAACAGCAACTTTTGCCTTATAAAACATTAAGAGACTGGTTTTTATAACCGAAGTGGCGAGTGTTTGCAGCGCGGTACGCACTGAGTCCTTATATAAAACAGACATGCTTCATCTTTAAAGGGTTAAGTAAGTCACAAATAGCAGCAAAAATCAAAGTAAGCAAAAATTACCAGAAAAGATCATGGATTTTCCCACGTAGTCCCCCAGAGTTTTAATATGTGTCCAATCACTTTACTGTCTTCTGAAAACCTGCACTGTAGACATGTGCCAACTGTTGTCATAGCCACATGTCCAACCTCTGCATCACCAGAAAAATGTTTTCCACTTGAGGTTTGGGTTGTAGAAGTTCCCATTGTCTCATGGGTTACACATGCTGCATGAGATCTGGCATTGTCATGCAATGGTAGCCGTAGTCCTCAGAACTGTGTGGTGCAATTTGGCAGTGGCTTTTCATCCCTTTTGAAAATGGACAAGCAGTACCCCTTGAGAGTCCATAAAGCCAGTCAGCATAACTTCGCCTACTGATGGCACATCTTTAAATTTTTTGTTACATGTGATCTGGGACGCTTACATTGCATGTACATTTTGATGTGGGTTTGAAGTGATGGACCCACGACTCATCAATAATAGCAATCTTGAGGAACATGTCTTCTTCCTCAGCCGTTTAGTTAGTGACAGAGGTGCTCTGAAGCAAGCCCCATGTGTGTGTCATTTTGTGCTCAAGATCCAGTTCCTTGCAAGACCATCTGGCACAAACGTTTTGAAACTGTGGATGATCATGCTCAGTGCTGCAGGCTAACCCATGATAACTGCCATTAGCATCTGCTGCGTTACCTAACCTTACTTGTTTGTCTGCTTGGATCATTGCTTACACCTGGCTCACAATTTCTGCAGTGAACCTGGTCTGCGATTATCTTCAAATTTTGAAAGTATCATAACAAATTTCTCAACCCAATTGTAAAAAACCTTAATTAACCCTTTAAAGACAAAGCGTATCTGTTTTATATAAGGACTCAGTGTGTACTGCGCTGTAAACACTCTCCACTTCGGTTATAAAAACCAATCTCTTAATGTTTTATAAGGCAAAAGTTGCTGTTTGTTCTGAGATCTGTACAAAACACATAAACACAATGTGGGCACCACGTAGAATTTTTTAGTGTTAAACCTGGTGGTATGTAAAGTTACCGCTAGGCTTTAAAAGGTTAACAGGCACTTGTTTCTGTACAAAGGAAGCATATCTTTATGAATATCCTTCACTGAATATCCTTTTCTTCACAGAAAGTGAAGCACACCATGCTGCTGTGTGGTTGTACATTCCTGTAGTACAGTCATCACCTTTATCCACTTCACACACACACACACACACACACACACACAATTGACTTGCAGTGTAAAACCACCTTGTAATGCCCTGCCATCCACTGTTACAAATTCACAAATATTTGTCACGTAAATATTGTGCTGCATTCATTTGTGAGTTACTTGCTGACTTACGTTCATTGGTAAATACGTATGTGTCTTAAAAGAGACTGGATGATAGGGTGTAGTATGGATTTATTTGGCTGGGTGATAGGTTCTCATGGTGAACATGTTGATGTACTTATGGGGTCCGTAAAATAGAGGTACTTTCTTGACCATTTGAGCAAATATTATGTTCTAAGGAAGGACTCTGCAGCTTGGAATTTGTTAACTAGTTGCCACTCATTCTTTTCAATTTGTTCGCAAAGTATGTAAAAGTATGAGCATGCATAATACAGCAAAAGTTGCAACATTCAGGATCAAATTGCTGCTTGGTGTTATAATTTGCTGCATATTAGAGCATTATACCTAATGTGTGCATAACAACCAAAAGGAGAGAGTTAACCACTTGATATGTCACTTGATATCCTGCCCTGTTCTTCCTGCTGCATTTTATATTTCATTTTCATACTGCTGACAAAATGTAATCGATATGCTATGGTTGAAGTGTAAAATTCCATTACCTCATAGAATACCTAGTTATTTCGTGTATTAATGGGGCATTTTATTTACAGTTTCGAATGCACAGGAAAATGAATACTTCGTGTACTTCATAGAACACGTAATTATTGTGTATGATAATAAACTGACCCGAGTTAAAGCTTTGTATGAGGGATCATTCAAGACTTAACTAGATATTTCATAGTATAATGATGCAACTTTAGTTAAAGCATACAATGAGGAAACTTTGAACACTTCAACTAGTTGTTTTAGAGAATGATGTCCCAACTTCAGTTAAAACGCCAATAATTAATGGTTGAACTGTTGAAATCAGTGCTGGGTGCTCTGAATTGTTGGAATATGAAATGTAGCAGATCACGTAGTCACTTTCCAGTTAATAGAGCATGCTGGATCATCCAGGGCCAGGTACTGCAACTTTTACTGCATTGATTTAATTTAATGCATTTTTTATGTTTTATTTAATGATATTGTCTGTTACTGAGATTATATAGTGTCCGTGGTAGGTGAATGAAGTATTGGTGTTGAGCTTTGGTGAAATGATTTTCGCAGGGAAAAACTAAACTACTTGCAGGAAAATCTCCCAGTGCCACTTTGCCCACTGAAAATCGCACATGTGCTGCCCGGGGGTTCCACTCGAGCCTCTGCGGTAAGAAGCCTGCTACTAATTACTTGAGCTATGGTATAGTTTAGCTTTTTGACTAAGCAGTGTATTTTGAATATGATCAATTCATTTATATTATTGACAGAACTTCACTGGGGTTGTAGGATGTGAATGAATATTGATAATTGCATATGAAATGAGTCTATTGTCTATTTGGTTCTGCATGTATTTTTTTACCTTGTGTTTATGTTGAATTATTGATTTCTCCACCTGGAAAGCAAAACATTGTTTTAGTATACAGTAGCAGTTACTGACACCACATACATCGTAATTGCTTTCACACTATACCATGTAGTAGAACTGTAATATATTTGGCATGTACCGTCATATCACTATGGACAAATTTCATATGACACTTCCCAACACATTTTGTTGATAAACTGATCATTGTCAAGGGAACCCAATATGATTACACTGATGTGTCGGCCATGGAATGTTAAGATCATTGACATTTTACCATAAATGGCATGACTGTCCTTTACTGGAAGTGATATACATCCCGCCACCAAGTCTGATTTTGCTGTTTGGGACAGAACTTGGGAAACATTGAAGCAGTGCCACTCTTTGGGGTGCAAAGGTGTAAGGTTTGGTTCTCGTCCTCCCCCTGTGTGTTTGTGCCTATGACCATGGCACACTGCAAGTTGCTACCTACTGTTAAGTGGCAAAAACGGTTCATTGATGTTACATCTGATAAATTTAACACATGTAGCATCTGCACTTCAGTAAGAAGTTGTTCATTGCAAGTGAAACAAAGTAACATTAATAATCCTAATAGATGCAGAGAAATAGAAATAGATTAGTAGGGTTTGAGTTCTGCTTGGAATGCTTTATATGCTGCTAGCGAAAAACCTGTTCAAAATTTGTTGATAAATATTGAAGACAGACTTTATCAAAAGTGCGTATCCTCTGTACGTTCGTAAGTTCTGGGAAATCGTGGATGTTTATAGTAAGACATAATAATGTGCTTGTAAGTAGAAAATGAAAAATGTTTGTATGTTCCATTTATTATGATCTGCTAACATACACAACGTGTGAGCAAGCCTTAGCCCTTTATTCATAAGTGTTACTTATAGTAAGCACTATGATGCTACAGACCTGAAATTTTGCTTCCGGATCCCATATTACTAAATCTGCATCCATCCCTTCTTTGAGTTGTCCTTTGGTGTCCTGCAGTCCGCAGAGTTTGGAAGGGTTGTGGCTTAGGAATTGGGATACGTCAGCTATTGAAAAACCTCGTTTCTTGGCTTCAGTCCAAAAGAGTGAGAGTCCTGAATAGAAAGAGTATGTTTGAAGGAACACAGCATAATATAGACAGATCTCAAATTATGTAGGTGATGGTAGAGTGTAAGAGGCTGTGGTATTTTTAATCCTTAGGTGTTGAATGATGATGCGTACATTGTGTCACCAGATGCTGAGTTCAGTTTGCAAGTGAAGCAGCATATGTGTTGGCCAATTATGGCCATTCTTGTACAGCCCTGTTGGGATTTTTTCCTTTTGATTTTTTGTGTAAAAAATTAAATCCTTTAATTTAAATTGGGGTGTTTTGCAGATTGCACTTGGAATTTAATTCCAACACCAGGGGTTATGCATTAATTTCATTGGAACCAGATGCGATGCTGGGCGGTATTGCCATGAGAACTGCAAATCATAAGTTTCATTTTCATGTTCTTGCTGTTAGTCACATACTGATTGATTTTTGCCTTACATAAGTTTGCTTTTAAGTATTTCGGTTATATGGTATTCAGTTGTATGTCCATCATGCGTAGTGAATTGGAAGGGATATGGAAAGAAGCACTTATGGCCTGTGTTACTGATTTATTGTTCATGTAGAGCAAAGAAGAGGTTTTAGCATACTTTTCTCCTAAAAGTGATAAATCGGTCTTGTGATGTCAGTCTGTTGATGGTTTTGTGTGTGCGTGCGTGCGTGTGTGTGTGTGTGTGTGTGTGTGGGGGGGGGGTTATCTCCGTTTCAACTTTTTAACTACTTGAGCGACTTTTCTGAACCTTCACATAAGCATTATGCTATTTGAACATACTTCAGTTCCTAAATCCTTAGTAAGAATGTGGTGTACATGTGAGTAAGTGAGGCAGGTGTGACAGTTATGCCAGTTACTTTCAGGTTCTGAAATTATGTAATGTGTCTTGAAAAGATATGCAGCTTTTGTTGAGGTAATGTTTTTGTAGAACGTGTGAGTAAAACAGGTGTGCAACACTTCCTGTAGCTTTCAGTTTGGTGGCAATAATTAATGAACTGCAGGAGTTAGGTGTGTGAAATTTGGTACAGAGCTAGCATAATATACAGGGAATAAGGAAGTGGTTTTATGAATTCTTATTTATTAATTATATTACTTTTGATTATGACACTGTGCACGTTGAAAATTCCCAATCATTCAATTAGGCAAGTGTATATAAGTATACATTTTAGATACGAGGCACATGCAAAGCAACAATTTCACATTTAATTCAGATCAGTTGTCAGGTGTTGAAAATTTTATAACATTTTCAACATGAACATGGTGCATGCTGCATTTTAGGGTTTAGAATGAGTAAGCCTTGTAGATTTTAGAACTGCACATGGCAGAGAAAACTGATTAGATTTTGAAGTTTCTCTGTAAGTGCTCACTAAGGTTTACACTTCTGAGCCAGAACTTCCTTTCACATAACACACCATTCTGGAAATAGATGTTATTGCACATGAGAACTTGTACTGGCTGTCTCAGTAGTTTGTATTTGCTGAGAGATGGGAAGTAAGACGAATGTTTTGGTGTGTTCGATTGTCACTGACCTTAGTACTGTGTTTCGTGTGTACACACTGGTTGATTCGTTCTATAGTTATTGTTGACACAAACCCACAAGCCTGCATCTGACCCACATGTCTCATGTAGTATACAAAATAAGCTAAATTATATGAATTTGGCAAAGTGTGGAATATTTTTCTGAAAATGCTGCAGAGTGTGAGGTTATGTGCCTTTGTTTGATTTTTGTTATGGCACATATAATGCAGTCTCGATTCTCTGAGTCCCAATTGTTTGAGATCACATTCCCCCCAAGGAATGCGCTGTAGTCAGGGTTGTCTGTATGTTGGGTGCATAATTCAGTTCAAGTCTGTATCTCCATTTGAACACAAGACTTTTGGGCATTACAGTACTATTTTTAGTTGTTTTCTTTATTTATACTTGTCTACTCTTATGTGATTTAAGTATTTTAAGGTGCTCTGACAATGAATGCTGAAAGAAAGGGGAAACATGTTTCCATCTAAACCGAGCTTGAAGCTGTTAAAAGGTTGGAGAGCGTAGGAAAATTTTATAATCTTTGTAGTCTGAGCTTTTGGGTAATTCGAGGCAGCGTCAGTCCCATTCACCTCTAACTGTTGAGATTCGACTTTACATTGGTAATCAGTTACACATACCAAACTGGAGGGAAGCTATTCCACCCCAAGCTGATAGAAAGTTGCCTTCATCATCTCCCGTTTGTTTCATTTCTGGTATGCATGGTGAGTGATCAGATACAACCATGTCCAGGTCACCAGATGCCAATGCAGCCCACAGTCTTTCCTAGCATAAAGATCAAAGAAATTAATGTTAAAAATTTTGTTTGTAATCAGATTCTGTTTTGCCAATATGTTGGATGGGGAACAGAAGGAATGCATACAAAATTTTGATAAAGATGATGGGATAGTAAGGTAACCCTGTTCTGGAATCTGGTGCTGAGTCACTAGGTGATTGGTGCTTGACATTTTGAGATGACATGATGTCATCTTTATGGGTTGATATGTCTGTGAAGACATTCAGACCATGAAAGGTGAGACCACCTCAACTACACTGCTGTGAAAGCCTAAAAGCTCACATGATATGATAATATTGAGACTGATGTTTGAGAAGTCTCTTGTGAGGATGGAAGATGGATGAACTGACACAGTGATGACTGTGACGAGTGATGAAGTTTGGTATTTGGAGTGTTGAAACTTCCAGTATTACTGCCAGAGGCTTATTTGCATTATGTGGTTAGGGCCAGACGCAAGTGGAGAAATTACAAGAAAGGCAGTTTATGTATAATGTAATGTTGTGGCACCTTCACGTAACAGTTGTTGTCATGGAAACAATAATGTGTTGCCTTTGTATTTTTGCTGTACATATGTCACTGTCATAACATCATCATAAATATTAACCTTTTAAAGCCTAGTGGTAACTGTACATATGACCAGGTTTAATATTAAACAATTCTCTGTGGTGCCCGCATTGTGTTTATGTGTTTTGTGTGGATCTCAGAACAAACAGCAACTTTTGCCGTATAAAACATTAAGGGACTGGTTTTTATAACCGAAGTGGAGAGTGTTTACAGCGCAGTATGCACTGAGTCCTTATATTAAACAAATACGCTTCATCTTTAAAGGGTTAAAGGTGTTGCTGTGGCAATGCAACAATGTGTTCTGTTTATTGTTGCACTACATATGTCACTGTCAACAATATGAAATACGTTTAGGTCTTCACATAAAATGCTTGATGTTTTTGTCTGATTTTAACCGTTTGGATTTTTGTTGATAGATTTTCATAGAAGTCCACAATATCATATTTCATGGGAATCCATCCACTGGGAGCTACGCTGGTATGTGTGGATAGAAGGACTGACAGGTGGATGGATGGTCAGTCAGACAGACAGACATGATGAAGCTAATAGGTGCTTTTTGCAGCTGCAAATGCACCTAAAAATGTAGAAACACTAATAACATTCAGTAAAATGAAAGAATCATAAGAATTGGTCATGATTCCTTTTGTGGATGAAGAACAGAAGATAGGTTGCTTATCATTGTCACTTTATTAGATTTATATTGGTTGTACTTTTTATAATGTTTCATTGGTATTTTCAATTTTTGAATATTTTCTTGCCATGCATTGAACTACCATGCACAAGGTTCTCAGCACCTAGAGCAGATAATCCATCAGCTTTAATGAAGTGCTGTAGGTACGTATTCTGATTTAGCTGTAGGCAAAATTTAAGTCTGACCTTGCGTGTGCTCACATTTGAAATGTGGTTCGTACTGCGCCTTGCCAAATGGTTATAGGCCATTGTGATCATTACCTGTGCCACAAAGCAGAGACTGCAGGTGTCACAGCCAAGTGTTTAGCACTCATGCTTTTTATTTTTAGGGTGCTGGGTCTGAATCTTAGCCCACAGGCTCATTATACTGATCAGGATTTTCTTGGTTTACTCCTTCATTTTCTGCAGGGAAATTCGGGGATGATACAGGTACTGCCTAATTCCAACATTTTGTAGTAATGCACTTTGAGAGAAGACTGAAAACTAATGACACTGATTGTTCATATATGTCATCAAGTGCAAAACACAGCTGCAGTGTCTTTGGCATTTGATGATTTAACCTTTAGAAGACATATTTAAATGCCAGTTTTATCTCTTGATGGCCTGAATTTTTCTGGGTTAGCATGGACATTTCAGTTGTTACCAAGCAAACACACAGAGACCAGGATATGGCGTGGTAGGCCATTCACCGGTACATTTTAGAGACCAGCATATGGTTGGTACAATGGTAAGGGTTAAGCAGACGTACCTCACAAGTCAAATGTGATGGAACATTAACTTTAGAAATTGGTGACATTATTTGTATAAAGTAAAAGATATGAGTGGTTAAATGATCGACATTAAAGTGGATTGAATTAAATATACACTTCAACGAAAACTAAACCAAAGGAATAAGACATGTTGTTGGGCAAGGGAAAGAGAAATTTCAAATTTCATTTAGAATATGATGATGGGAATATTTGCATCAAAGAGGCAGAAAGTGCCGGGAGGCTGGAGAAGACTGTGCATTGATCTTCATAAGTTGTGCTAGATTCATCTGATTGGGATACTCAAATGAAGGAGCATGACATGGGTGAGTCATGTAGAATCCAGGGGAAGACAAGAAATATGTGTGGATGTTAGCTCAGTGATGTGATAATTTGAATATAGTAATGAAACTTCAGATTTCATCAAGGGCAGGGAATTTGAGTAGTTGAGCAGCTAGTGTCTTGTTAAGAGGTGCTTCGATGTATGTTCGTTGTCCATGTAGTGTGCATATAGTGCATGGATTTCAGTCCTTAGAATCTGCACATACTTGTAAGTGCACAAATATGAGTATATTAAATCCAGTATTTATTATGTGGAAGAGAGTAAGAAGGAAAAGGCAAAGAATTGCCACCACAGTCCTGTAGTTCTTTGGCGTCCTTATGGAGATGCAGTTCTAGTGTTTCTTAATCTCCAGCACTAATGTTTAGTGTCAGAGCTTTGTCACTTTATGCCTTGGGAGTAGCTCCCTCAGTACCCATTGAATAGGAGGGTGGGAAGTTGGGTCCCAGTGTTTGTCTGGGTGTGGTAGTGAAAATAGGAGGGTGGGAAGTTGGGTCCCAGTGTTTGCCTGGGTGTGGTAGTGAAAATAGGAGGGTGGGAAGTTGGGTCCCAGTGTTTGTCTGGGTGTGGTAGTGAAAATAGAAATCCATCCCCACTGAAGCTTGGACTCCATTTTTCCAGTTACACAGCTTTTAGACCAGTATTGACTGAGCTATCCAGCTCATGCTAGGCATAAGCACTTGTATTAAATTGGAGCCAATTTGAAAGGAAGGTGTTCAGTTCTCATTGGCATTCCATTGAACACTGTATTTTATTGTATGCCTGGGAACATCCCGTTGTTCCCTCTTGAATGTACAATAAGAGGCATACAGATTGTCAGTGAGGTAATGATGTGCAATATGTGTGAGGACTGGACGTGTTTACAGATCAGGGTGGGAGCAGAACCTGTAAGTTCAACACTGTTAATACCAAGCCATGCCATAGGACATGAACATCCTCACAATGTCTGTAAGACCTGTCCCAGTCTCATCCTTCCATCTGTTCCTTGGTCCTACATGTGGATGTCTTCAAAGAGGTTTACCCATCAATATTCCGTAGATTCCTTGTGTAGCCTATCTTAGCCACATGCCTAGTCAATTGTGATGTGCTGCATTACCAAGCAATGAATAACATTTATCATTGCTGGTACAACATTACACCAGTGTGGCCTGTTCCCATGAATATGCAGGATGTTTTGTTTCTCTGTCTTCATTTTGGTTATCCTAAGTGTCATTTCCTTTGTCAATAACAGAATTCAAGATGCCAAAGGCAGCCTGTCTCCATTATTTTCAAATGAATTTTCCAGTATTGTTGGTATTGTATGTCTTCAATGGTATTTGTAACTTCAGTCTTTCTCTAATATCATAATATGTTTGGAGGATCTAATATAAATGAAGCAAAGTAGTGTGTACTTAAATTTAATTTTAACTTCACCCTGTTCTGGAGACCTCTAACAGGCGGGCAGCACTTATATTGTGTGGCACCGTCAGGAATTGCTTCAGCATTTAGTGTCAGGTAGTGATGGCACGTCTCAGCTGTGAGCGGAGTCCCATTCCTCTTAGCTGTCCGTACAAATGGCAGTGCCTCGGCTGCTGACAGGTGTACAATGTGGCACCGCACCCTGAAACACCATTGGTTATCATATTAACCCTTTAAAGACGAAGCATATCTGTTTTATATGAGGACTCAGTGCGTACCCCTCTGTAAACACTCTCCACTTCGGTTATAAAATGTTTTATAAGGCAAAAGTTGCTGTTTGTTCTGAGATCCACACAAAACACATAAATGCAATGTGGGCACCACATAGAATTTTTTAATGTTAAACCTGGTGGTATGTGAAGTTACCGCTAGGCTTTAAAGGGTTAAATAAACCAATTAGACAAGGTATGGCTTGGGCAGTGAGTTGTTATGCAGCTGTTAGAGAGAACTCCTATTGTGGAAATCAAATATCCATCACACACATGAATAAAATCTCTATTACTTAGTTGTAGCAGTGAAATGAGACTGAGTCCATTGGTATTGCAGCCTCAAATGGACCTATGGTACCAGCCACTGCTTACATGGCATGAAGCACTGGTGAAATGGTAATTGGCAGGAGAAAGCCAAAATGCTCAAAAGAAACCCCGAACCAAGTTACTTTCCTGCCCACAAATCCCTCGTGGAGTACTCTGTAATTGAACGTGGCCATCCGTGGTGCGAAGGGAATGACAACAGCCTGAGATGTGGTATGGCCTTGTCTTGATTCAGTTCAGTCTAGTCTATGTCTTGATAATTTTGTCCTTTTCCTAGTAATGGGGCACCAGTGGAATGAAATTGACAGGGGAATACCGAAGTACTCGAGAAAAACCGGTCCCAGTGCCACTTTGTCCACCACAAATCCCACATGGACTGACCTGGGATTGAACCCGGGTCTCCGCGGTGGAACGCCGGCGTCTAACTGCCTGAGCCATGGCACGGCCCTGTCTTGATATTACAATGATGTATGATGTGAGTTTTATAAGGAAAGGCAGACATGTGGGCTAATTGTGCCTGAATGTGGGTCTTCTCTCAATTGCTTTTGAACTTTTGGAACAGATGCCTGCAACACGTCCTGTGAACATCATGCCATTAGAGCTCTCCTTACGTTTATACTTCAAAATTTTTTTTCTGACCATAATACGAGAACTGCTGCAGCCATACAAACTTTTGAGGTGGGAGGGACACTAGATTTACTTAATATGGGATCAAAATATCTTAGTTAGTAATCTGCAGCTCTAGGTGAGATAATATTTGTGCAGAATATAACATGGTGGCAGTGCAGAATGTATGTTAATTGCATATCGTGTCTAATTAAATTTGTTGGACATAACCTCAAAGTTTTGCATCGTCACTTTAATTGTTGACTTATGAGCTGCCTTTCTTACAGAACTTGTAGGTGTGAACACTGTTCTGTGTATACAATACAGCTTTAAGTAATACAAGCTTATTGGAATTACCAACAGCCTTTCTACACCTTATAACCAGTCACCAGTCATATGTGTCACCATCCATGTTACCTTGTTAGCATGTGCTTAGTGAATTAAGTGTCTAAAATGCATTTGACTGGTGAATGATTATAAGGTGTAGGAAGTCGGTTGGCAATTTCAGGTAACGATTATTATTTGTAGGTATGTGTATGGTCTATCAGCATACCAAATTTCACATACTTCTCTCCAGTGGTTCATTAAAATCGTCAGATAGAGAGCTAAATAGAATGTAGTGTTCATGAGGACGCCATTTTGTCATTTTTTGTTTTACAGACGCGTACCTTAATCTGAGGACTTTATATTAAATGGTGCTGGTGTTGCTTCCAGCCCACAAGCTCGTGGTTCATGATGTTGTTATTACTGAATATGTGATATGAAAAATCATGAAGTTAGTGTGACCACTAGTGAATGACATTCATACCAAATTTGATAAAATTGTTGTATTGATTCGAGAATATTTGAAAGCAAAAAGGGAGCACAGACAGCTTTATATTTTATAAATTGACTTTTTCCTTAAGAAAAGGTATGTAAGCTACAAGTAACATTTTCAAACAGTACAAATATCAACATTATTACTGCATGAATGGCACAGATTCTGATAATTCATTTACCTTTTGCAGAATTCTGTTTAGAATATGTGTACTTATTCACAAAAGCATGTACCTGTAATTTGAGCATAACTGTGTTATAATTTTAATAGCTGCTACCTCCATCTGTGGTGGTCTGGACCTCAGGAAGGTCTGGTACTCACAAGGATTGTCTGTAACAACCATTTCAATTTGTTAATGTAACTGTAGGATCTGCTGTTTCATGCCTCTGTCCATACCTCACAGGCCTTCATATGTTGAAGAACAGATCGTGTGAGGTTTCTGCCATTCATGACAGTCATTTCAAGCAGCTTTGCTGGTCAAGTGATGTGAATTTAAAATTTTGGAGAAGAAATGTTTTGAAAATCACTTCTAAGCATGGTAATATGTGAGAACCTGGCTCTCAGGCACCCACTAAATGATATTAGGGAGTCTGACCATCCTATGAACTTCCTTTACTTTCAATTAAACTTCCCACAATTGTGTCATGCTTATCTTTCAGTCAACTTATGTAGGTACTAATTTGGGTGTATGTCGTTGAAAACTAATAATTTTTCTACATATTTTTGATAAGCAGTGGAACCAGATGAGTTATTTTGACTAGGGCAGTTCTTGCAATTCAAGACTGGCAGAGATCAGTCAGCACCCTCTACCTCCACTTTGTTAATTCCTTGTTATTTTAGTGCTGATGTTCTGGTGTTTTGCATCCACCAAGGTTGAATGTTGCCATTAGAGGCATGGAAGGTGTCATGCTGGAGTTTTCAGAGTGCTGAAATTTGATGATAGTCAGCCACTGAAGAGAGTGGAGCAGTTTGTGTGGATTATGAGATGATGGTTCATTGAATGTCATTGTCGTGGGTTGGGCAGCCCTTTGCAGCCTGAAGTCACTTTCATAATATTTAAATTAACTGAAGAACAATTACTGGTGACAATTGTGAAAATCGTGGTTGTTATATTTGAAATAATGTATCACTTATTAAACAACAATTTGTTGTAACCCACACAATTTGTCAAACAGATTCCTGTGTTACTGGACAGTTGGGTTACAAATACACCTTCTGTCAAAATGTGTCCACAAAAAATTGCTTGTTCTTACAGTTTTGTAAAAACATGACATGCTTAAGTGTTGGTCTGTTGAGAATCCGTCAAGTTTTTTTGTCGTCTGTAAAATTGTGTATGGGTAGGTTATGACAAATTGCTGTTTCATGAGCGATAGGTGCAGCCTTTTGGCTGTGTGCTGGCATGTGGGGACATTCACATTTAATAGGTATGAAATTAGGATATGTGTAGTCATGTGTGCTGTAAGTAAAACCATACACTTTGGAAAATACAAGCCATTACCGTGAACTAAAAATTGAATGAAAATGAATCGCTTAATATTCACCCTTAACTGCCGGCCTCAGCGTACTGTTCAGAGCTTTAATTCTTCACATGCTGGTGGCCTCAGTGGACCGTATGGTCATGAATGCATGTAACGGTATTATAAACTTAAAGTGCCTCTGTTCTGGGCAGTAGTTGGAATTTAAATACCATAATCATTGATGGGTTAATATTATTTTTGAGACTTGGAAAGTTGAAATCCATGGACGCTTTTTGGGATGTTTGGCTGTGCATTTCTTGTTTACGTTTTAAAGCTGACTGATAAGTAATGTTGTATTGAATACTTTTTCTTGTTTTGTGTGCTTATTTTAAACCAATAGAGGTAGTGTTTGAACACCAGAAGTTTAAAATTAGTGCATTTTTAATAAATAAATGCATATTCTGAAACAATTATATGAAGGTATACAAAAGCACTAATCACCAACAAATGCACAAAGAGAGTTTTATCATCAATTGTAACACACTCCTACATGTTTCGACCCTGCTGGGTCATCTTCAGGGAGAACTTTTTATTATCGTTACACTAAGGTTGCACTTTATTGCTGAGTGAGAATGTGCTGTTGTCTGTGTACTGCATTGTTTTTGGAGGCGTGAACTCTCAATTATAAAGTGCAACCTTAGTGTAATGATAACAAAAAGTTCTCCCTGAAGATGACCCAACAGGGTCGAAACATGTAGGAGTGTGTTAGAATTGACGATAAAACTCTCTTTGTGCATTTGTTGGTGATTAGTGCTTTTGTATAGTATAGTGCACGGACGTGGAACACATTAAATATATGAAGGTATGTCTATGTCGAGTGCCAAAGTTGCCTATGGTTAGGGCCTGAATGTTATAAACCTACAATGACCCAAAAGATGATCATGTGATTCTCAGATTTTAAATAAGGCTTATTAGGTCTTATGCACATAGGTACAGAAACATTGCATACTAATTGCAAGATGGTGGAGTAACACAAACCTGTGTCTTTTATTAGTTCTTCTCCCAAGTCACATTCTGCATGAAACTGAAACAGGCACAACATTTCAATGATGAAATACAAAGCCAATTGTTGCAGTTTGTAAGACACTGTTCCTTCTATGGCTGTCAGTATCTTGTGACTGTATAGCATCAATAGTAGGATGACTGCCGAATGATGAACTGGAAAGGATTTGGAAGGAAGTGATAATGGTGTAATCAGAGTTACAGCTCGTGCCTTTGCCTGAGAAAGAATACAGAAAACCTCACTCAGGATAGCTGGTGCCCCATTTGAGATTGAGACTTGTCACTTCATGAATTACAGCTGCACCAGTCTGCTTGGTAGAAGACACTGTACAGTCCATGAACTAAAAAACAGTATTTCTTCAGGAGGTGATATTTACTTCAAGATTACAGTCTTTTGGGATATGACCATGAACACCTCCATATTATTCACGTGCTACCTTAATCTACTCCTGCCAGTGTAACAGATCACCACACCAATAATTACCAGCAGATCTGCACATACAACAGACCAAGTATTATTATGCAATTGTTTTATAAAATAATGTCTGATATTCTCCCTGACAATGGGCCGAAAGGGCCCTGAAACATGTAGGAGTGGAATGTTTTAGATATATTATTATTAACCTGTGACAATTATGTGCATTTGTTGCATAATATTAAAAACTTAAAAAAATAAAAAGACTGCATATAGTTTGGTAGACACATTTCAGAGGAGCCTGTGGCATCCGTCTTCTAGGAAAGAGTGACTTTTTTACCCTGACAATGGAGGCAGCAAGTTCATCAGACTGGCACCTGCGTGGCGTCTATCAAAGTACAGGCTTATCATATCACAGAAGTCTATAATCTTGATATATATCACTCAGAGAACTCAGAGCTAATGCAGTTTTCACTTAGCTGCTCAAGAAATTACCCGTTTACGGGACTAAAATTTTGCTACAGCATTCACAAAAGCCAGAAATCATAGTAAGACTGAAGACAGTGAGAGAAATGTGCATAGGATGCACCTCTTACAGGTGATCCAAGTCAACAGTGATATTCCCTGGGGGTGTAAGGTTGCATGCCCCTTGCTGGTCTTATTTGCTTTTCATACCAACTTAATGGAAACATTTCCCTTACATGAAATCAGAACTGCGCTAAGTAAGGTGACAAGTGGTAATGCTTCTGATTTGTGTTTGAGAAGCCATATGTCCATGGTGTGAGTGAGGTTTTCCTCAGCTTTCCAGACATGCAGGGACAGTGTCTGAAAATGGAGTATGAACATTTCCTTTCATGTGATTTCCGAATGAAATATTTACTGATCCTATCATCTGATGCCATACAGTCGAAGTAGCTTGCAGCATTGTTAAAAGAAACTATAAACTAATACATACATACAAATCTCAAATGCAAAATTGTACTCCGTTAACAATTTCACATTATATGCATTGTTGCTAGTTGGAACCTTCCTGAATCAGTGCATGAGACTACAATAGGCCAGTATAGCTGTGTTAGCATCAGGGGCTGATGATTATGGAGCAACAAACATACCTACATGTATGTATATATCGGTATCTGGATACATATGATGGGGTACCATACTATTTACTGGCTATTCCGTGGCATCTTTCATCACACTGAAAAATAATGATCACAAATTTATTTTGTTTTCCTTCCTTTATTTGATGTGATTTTACTCATAAACCAAGAATTACCACAATCCTAGATTGCTGTCGTGTGATGTAGTGAAGTCAGGCTGTTATTTGGTTTCCACGGCAACTACCAAACTGTTGTAACCATGGAGACTTGGCCTGTGAGATCACACATAAACATTTGTGCCAAAACCATGGCAAATCAGGTGTGACTCACTCAACCACTTAATCACTCACACCGAGCATATTGCACAGGTTGTTCCAGGACGTGAGGTCGGTACTGCAGGATATAATTCTGGTAGTTCTGAGTCTTTTGAAATGAGTTGGTGTAGAAGATGGAGAAGATCAGTTGGACCGAATGTGTGAGAAATGTAGTATTACACAGAGTCAAGGAGGAGTGGAATATCCTACATACAATAAAAATAAGGAAGGTTAACTGGATTGGTTACATATTGCATAGGAACTGCCTTCTGAAACACGTTATTGAAGGAAAGATAGAAGGGACGGGAAGATGGGGACTGATACGTAAGCAGCTACTGGATGACGTTAATGAAACGAGAGGGTACTACTACGAGACAGGGAGTGCTAGATCGCACAGTGTGGAGAACTCGCTTTGGAGGAGGCTAGGGACCTCTCGTAAGACGGACTACGTGGTGGTGGTGGTGGTGGTGGTGGTGGTGGTGGCGGCGGCGGTGGTGGCGGTGGTGGTGGTGGTGGGGGTGGTGGTGGTGGTGGTGGTGGTGGCGGCGGCGGCGGCGGTGGCGGCGGCGGCGGTGTTGGTGGTGGCGGCGGCGGCGGCGGCGGCGAATTGCGAGTCAGAAATGTCATGAACACATAGGTCCAATTCGTGTCATGTGCAAAGCTATGAGCATTTAGAGTTACTTAAAGTAGAAAAGAATGTAAGGCCAGTACATGCCCCTAGAACTGCAGGAGGTTGATTCTCCCACCTTTCCAGACAGTCGGTACATGAAAGTGGTAAGATCAGCTCCACGCACCGACCGCCTTTACCCCAAAGAGATATCACTGGTACTCATTTTTGTTAGAGAATAAATCGACCCCAGGGCCATAGTGCGGTCGGAAAGATTAATGACTCCATCGGGAATCGAACCCGCGACCTTCCGGCTTGTAACGCAGTGCCTCAACCAACTGCGCCACCGCGTGCCCCATAAAATAAAGTTCATTGTTTATGTATAGAGACAGGTTAAACGTACAGGGTACATACTTAGCTATTCATGAAAGTTGTTCATAGTGGCGTCTGTCTGCTTGGACGCATTTTCTGACCGCTGTGATCATGGAACTTCTAACTTCTAAGATTACGAAGTATTATGGCATGTTCAGGTATCTTGCTGGGAATACAATGAGGCAGTGCATCAGCTATTTATAGACTTCAAGAAAGCGTATGATTCAGTTGGGAGGGAGGTCTTGTATAATATTCTCATTGAGTTCGGTATACCCATGAAACTAGTAAGGTTAATAAAAATGTGCCTAAGTGAAACGTATAGCAGAGTTCGGGTAGGCAAACATCTGTCTGACACGTTCCCTATTAAGAATGGCTTGAAACAAGGAGATGCTCTGTCGCCATTGCTTTTCAACTTTGCTTTAGAATATGCCATTAGGAGGGTTCAGGCAAATCAGGAGGGCTTGAAATTGAATGGTACACATCAGCTTCTGGTTTATGCTGATGATGTTAATATATTGGGCGGAAGCGTACATAGCATAAAGAAAAATGCAGAAGATATAATTATTGCTAGTAAGGAGACTGGTCTAGAAGTAAATGCTGAGAAAACTAAGTACATGATCATGTCTCGAAATCAGAATGCACGACACAATCACAACATAAATATAGATAATAAATCCTTTGAAAGGGTGGAAGAATTCAAATATTTGGGAACAACCCTAACGAATCGAAACTCCATTCATGAAGAAATTAAGAGCAGATTGAAGTCGGGGAATGCTTGCTATCATTCGGTGCAGAATCTTTTGTCTTCCAGGTTGCTATCCAAAAACACAAAGATTAGGGTATACAGAACTATAATTTTACCTGTTGTTCTGTATGGATGCGAAACTTGGTCTCTCACACTGAGGGAGGAACAAAGACTGAGGGTGTTCGAGAATAGGGTGCTGAGGAGGATATTTGGGCCTAAGAGGGACGAGGCGACAGGGGATTGGAGAAGACTACATAACGAGGAACTTAATGACCTGTACTCATCACCAAATATTATTCGGGTAATCAAATCGAGAAGACTGAGATGGGCGGGGCATGTGGCACGTATGGGGGAGGAGAGAGGTGCATACCGGATTTTGGTGGGGAGACCCGAGGGAAGGCGACCACTTGGGAGACCCAGGCGTCGATGGGAGGATAATATTAAGATGGATATTCGGGAAGTGGGATGGGAGGACATGGACTGGATTGAGCTGGCTCAGGATAGGGACAGGTGGCGGGCTCTTGTGAATGCGGTAATGAACCTTCGGGTTCCATAAAATGCGGGGAATTTCTGACTAGCTGAGAAACTGTTAGCTTCTCAAGAAGGCCTCTGCTCCATGGAGTTAGTTAGTTAGTTAGTTAGTTAGTTAGTTAGTTAGTTAGTTAGTTAGTTAGTTAGGTATCTTGCAGTGCTGAGAATTCGGTGAAGTAGTTTTTATCTCGTGTTCACCTTGCTTGCATACACCATAGCCTTCAGGTAACCCAAACACATGGTATTTAATGGGTTCAGGTCTGTTGGCCGCCATGGTCAAATCTGCACATAGCCACAACCAGGTCCGTCAGTTGGAGAATTGTTGAGGCAGATACTGATTGATGATTGGATTGAAATTAAGGGGCGCTCTGTTATGCTGGTTGTATATGTAACGTCGCATTCGTATACGAACCGTCTTTTAAGAGGACTGGCAGCTCATGGTGCAAAGTGTTGGAGTAAATAAGTGTGTAAAATGTAAGGTGCTGCGGTAATATAAGCGGGCCACGGTGCTGGGTGCCAGTGGCACCTCATCACACATTTTCGTACATGTAATGTTGGTAGTTAAATCCATTACTCCATGGAGCAGAGTCGTTCCTGAGAAGCTAACACGTCCTCAGCTAGTCAAGAAATTCCCTGCACATTATGGAACCCAAAGATGTCACTGATGTGTATTTGGACTTTTTCTATCGTCACTGATTACAGAAACACGACGTTTAGAAAGGAGACTGCTTTCGCCTTCAGGTGAACTGCAAGCCTAAGAATAAGTAACAATCTAAAGGCTAATTCACACATGCCATGCCGCGCCCGTGCCGTTCCCATGCCACGCTAATTCACACATACCGTGCTGCGCCGCTGCCCTGCCGTCTCCTTCGTGAAAGTCCGCGTGGTAGCCGGAAAAATCCGAACTGCTAATTTCCTGCCTACATCATCATCAAACAACCTTCGTGAGACTCCGCCTGTTAGCTGGAAGAAGCCGAACGTAGGCAGGTCGCCCACAGGCCGTCGAGAGACGGCCGATGTTAATTCACACATGCCATGCCGTTCCCCTGCCGCGCCCGTGCCGTGGCCTTGAGAAGTCGCTTTCGAAGCGGCATGGCAGGGGAACGGCACGGGCGCGGCATGGCATGTGTGAATTAAACACGGTCGCCGTGTGTAAATCATATGGGAACGACACAATGTAAACCCAGCGTACCGTGCATTTAGTTGGTTTTAATATAATAATCAAGATGGTATGGTATTTATTATTTCTTATTCATGTATGTCAAAGCTCTGCTTTTTCAGTGACAATTTTTTGTCACAATTCTTTAGAGAAGTAGTTTTGTCTTAAAGTTCAGAATATTTGTACAGCTTTGTAAACTGTTCATAGGTCTGTCTTAATAAAAAGGTAAAGCAGTCCCATTACAGGCCTGGACAGGCCCACAGGGTGCCAGGAGGTTGAGGCTCCCAGATTTCTAGACAATCGGCACATGAAGGTGGTAAGGTTGTCAGCCCTACGCACCGGCCGCGTTTACTCATTTCCGTTAGAGGCTGAGTCGACCCCAGGGCCATAGTGCGACCGACAGGATTATGCCAATGAAAAATTCCACTGACACCATCGGGAATCGAACCCGCGACCTGCCGGTCGCCTCAACCAACTGCGCCACCGCGGCCCCCGGTCTGTCTTAATAGAGAGTACTAAAATACGTAGGTTGCCCAGAAAGTAATACTGCATTTTTTCTCGGCCAGGAACAAAGCTGGTTATGTGAGGATTTAGAGGAAACAAATCTCAAGTTTCTGGCATTTATGCACGAAGTTGTAAAGATTTCTGACGGATAGCACCACTGCAGCAACGTCAGTGGCCTCAGTCAAAGATGTGCGTCACAAAAAAGGTGCTCTGATAGAATTCCTTATTGCCGAGAAAGGGTCAACGAGAAACATCCACAAATGTCTTTGCATTGTTTATGGTAGTGCTGAGGTTGAGAGAACCACTGTTGGTCGCTGGGCGATAAGAGTGACGGCTTCCGAAACAGGAAAACCAGGGCTCCTGGATTTGCCTCGCTCAGGCCGTCCTTTCACAGCTGTTAGCCCTGAAATGCTGCAGCGTGCTGATGCGGTCGTTCGGGAGGATCGACGCATCCCAACAGGTTGCGGTCAGTATTTCAGTCAGCAAACGAAGTGTTAGTCACGTCATTCGAAATTTTGGATATTCTAAGCTGTGCGGTCGATGGGTTCGTAGGAGCCTCTCAGTCGAACACAATATCGACAAAAAATCAGTTTCTTCCGACTTGTTCTACGTTCTGAAGATGAGGGCGAGACCTTCCTGTCCCGGATTGTTACAGCAGATGAACTCTGCGTCCATCGTTTTGAACCGAAGACAAAAGTCTCTTTCATACGTCCCGGTTTTCCACCGGCCGGGAGTTCCCGACTCTCGTCGGACAAAGTAAAACATACCAGAGGTTTCGCTTATTCACACAACCCAGTCTTGAGACAGGCCGACCGCCGGGTTTGCAACCGGCGCTGTCCGCAACCCTGCCCGGTCGCCTGTTGGCAGCTGAGTCACTACGTTGAATGTGCTGCTGGTAGACACATTCACACACTTCGGTTTTTCACCGGTTGCATCTGAGCGATCACCTTCCACAGCACTTTCAGTAGAGAAGATTCTGAGTTGGATATAGAATTGTTAATATCCCTGATGGAAGTCGTGTCTATGTTGTGGGACAAAACGGACCATGTCGTGTATTGTTACACACACTCATGCACTTTGTACACGAGTTAGTGATATTACGTGCAGGGAATGGACAATATGAAACGGACGGTATTTATAAAGAGAGAAATTAAACAAAAAAAGACTTGGAGAGAAGTGTGTATTGGTCTTAAAGAAGACTTTGAAGCACCAAGAGATGTTTACGACGACGTTACAAAATCAACACAGCCAATAATCGCGTTAGGTCCATTGCAGATCAGTGCGCATATGCGACTACTTAGCGTTCTTGGTCGTTTGACTGGCTGGTAAGAATCGATATGTTATTAAAGTTCTGAGTTGTGCTGTCGCCCATCTGGTAGGCTGCCGGCCGGTCTGAAATCGGGACGTGGGAAAGAAGCCAAAAAGGGACACTCCATGGAATTGCAATATCCTCAGTCTCCCCTGAATTAAAAATCAAAAGTTATCTCTCAGCCGGAAAGGCAATGATCACTGTTTTCTGGGACTGTGAAGGAGTGATTGTTGTAAATGCGATGCCGAGAGGGGAGAGAGTCAGCTCCGATGCCAACATCATGACTCTGACAAACCTCAGGAAGCGTTTCAAACTAGTTCGGCCTCAGAAGAATCCAACACAAATCTTGTATTCAGCTAGTGTCGACGAGAGAAGCGGGGAGGGGGACCGGCGGTCCGAAAGGGGACCCGGTGCCCAAATATGTTGCATATTTTTTTTTAATTTTTTTTAGGCCGTCTGCCGTTGCTGGGGAGGAGCCAAAGACATTTCCTTCGCCGGGGCCCGAACCCCGTCTTGGCGGCTGTGGTTTCAGCATGACAATGCAAGGCCGCACGCAAGTTCGAAGACTCGGAGAGCCCTCAAAAAATTTAGCTGGACAGTGTTACACCATCCACTCTACAGCCCGATTTAGCAGTCTCAGATTTCCACCTATTTGGAGCCCAGAAGGATGCAATCGGCGGTACGAAATTTGAGGCCGATGACGATGCGGTTCGCACAGTGACAACTGATTACGTGGGCAGGACAAGGCATGCATGCAGTGGTTCGTGGTAGGCGCAAGCCGTAAAAGTCGACATAGACTTTGTGTAAAAAATGGGGTATGAAGTCAAACCATTGCTGCTTCTGATGTGTAATTTTCATGATATAGGAACATTTACTAAAAAAAAAATAAAGGGCATTAGTTTCTGGGCAACCCTCATATTAAATAGTTTACAGTAACATACTGCCAGAACAGAGTTTGTTCCTTCTAACTCCCTTAGTGATTCCTCCAGGTCCTCTTTCATCACTTCTGGAAATTCATCCACTCCACTAGGACAAAGGAAACATTTGAATCCCACCACTCCAGCTCTTGCCATGTCCTTCAGTTCTTTCTGCAAAATAAGATGGAAGTTACCAGAAAAATTTGAGGATTCGGTGGTCGTAGGGTAGGACTCCGGGACTCTTTTTTTGAAGTTCGATCTACTGTCAGATCTGTGTGCAGATTTTTTGCATTGCATCTGTCAAAGATGAATTTTGGGAATGTTAAAAAATACCAGCAGACTTAAGGCTGTATGTTATCAACGGTGACTATAATTCTCATTCCCATAGTATGAGTGTGGGGTAACAGATAGTTGTCTATGCCCCAGAAATGGATTCTGTGCTGTTATCTAGGTGGACAGAGGTCAGAAAATTCAACACAAACCATACTTGTAAGAACTATAAGGACTGCAAGAACGTTTGGCGAGGATGTTAAAAGAGCAGTCATTGGCTGTTGGGTCCAGATGGAGAAACTTATCATGCCGTGAAGACATAGAGGGGGTTAAAGGTGTTCAAATTCCATGGTATCAGGCCAGTTTATTCCCCTCTTTATGTTTAATAGAGTGGTGGCTCATGTGGGTGTAGTTAGAGTAAATCTTTATATTACATATTATGTTTGCAACTTAGATGAGTGTCCTTGTTATTGGCTAATTTTTCGGCATTCTTATAGATCCACTGCGGGACAATGCATATTCCAGGTGCTTCGTTTTTAGGCGCGTTTGAGAAGTTTCAAAAAGTGACGACTGTCTTCGTCATTTGTGTCTGTCCGTCCGCAAAAAGTCGCTAGTCTGCCACTGGACGGGCTTTAGTTAATTTTTTTTTGTGTTGGAGACTTTTATTAAAATCCGTCGAGAAAAATTCAAGTTTAGTTAAAATCTGACAAAAGTATCAGGCACTTAACGTGAAGACCTAAGTGCGTTTATGTCAATATCTCCCTTGTTTCTTCCAGAAATGAACGAAATTTCGGATAGAAGTTGTAGAGAAAATCAGAATACACAGTTCGTGGCAAGTAAATTTTTTCCTCCGAAAATCGTGCCGTTTACGAGATAATAACGAAACACACGGCAGATCTATACAAGCCATCACAGCGAAATGCCTCAGATATAGCTGTTTTGGCGCCGCTATACCACTGAAACGGAGGAAATGACTTCATTCCTGATTATATCTTTTCAGAAAATCATTACTTTGTGTAATATGCAATTTGTAGTATATAGCTCATGTACAAAAAACTACGGCAGCGGAGTATTCGCCGCTAACCTAGCAGCTTGACGCGCTTGCGCATGTATGTGTGAGAGAGACAGAAGGTAGTGTGGAGTGTTCTCCACAGTGTCCATCTAAATGTAAGTAAAGCGACGATTACAAAAGCTAACCTGCAGTGAAAGATTCACCTTGCCCTTGATGGCCCAGAGTTTGGTACTTTTGGTGGAAGGGACAATCCCACGAGAATTTTGTTTGGATGAGTGTTGAGAAATGGACGGATGCAGGTGTGAAGGCGGGCCATTTTAACCTCTTAAAGCCTAGCGGTAACTTTACGTACCACCAAGTTTAATATTAAAAATTCTACGTGGAGCCCACATTGTGTTTATGTGTTTTGTACGGATCTCAGAACAAACAGCAACTTTTGCCTTATAAAACATTAAGAGACTGGTTTTTATAACCGAAGTGGAGAGTGTTTACTGCGCGGTACGCACTTAGTCCTTATATAAAACAGATACGCTTCGTCTTTAAAGGGTTAATACGTTCTTTAACATAAAATAGGGGTAAATAAAACATATTGTAGTAGGTGGGCGACAATTTTATAGTCTTTCATTAACGTATAAATGAAAATACAGTATACAGTTCGGTGTATGAACATATGTCAACCAAGCGACTTAAAATATCAGTGGGGCACCTTTACCCATCTTTCAGTCGGGCGACTGTACCCAAACGTGGAGCAAAGATGCCCCGGCTGATCACATGACTATGGCGTGGCTTGCGAAAGTTTGTGTCTTATAAAACAGTATAGAAAAGTCCACTCTTCTGTCACGCAAACTGTTGGTAAAATTACTACATGCATAAACAAACATAAAATTATTAAAGAATAGCTCCCTGAAATATAAATGGTTAAAAATCACGTTACTAACTGTACAAGACAATGTCAGGGCGTTGAGAACAACACAGCAACTGTGACTTGCACACACCCATACTCACCACTGGAAGACCTAGCTGCATAAGGGCCGATTCACATTATGTGTCACGTTTCCGTTCCGTCAACGTTCCATCACCGTTCCGTCAGAATGCTCTGTGTTCACACTCTCCGTCGTGTTCAGTCACCTTCCGGAACAGCACGTGATAGTTCCGGAGGCTTGCGTTTATTTTATTAGAGCTCTGGTAATAAATGAATGGTGGTAAATACAAAATTTGAAATAAAAGCGTAAGAAACTTCCCCGATTTATTCAACTCTTCATCTATTTGTCCCCAGACTTTGTCCTTCCAGACACTATCACTGTACTTCTTATTTCCCATGTCATACAATTCCTCGCATTTACAAACCAATTCTGTTAGTTTTTCGTCCATATTTAAGATAAAAATTGACAGCACTCGTTGCCAGCAAACCCTCGAAGTGTAGTGGTGGAGACGGACGACTGTTCACACTGTCGGAATCGAGCAGGTAGAGACAGGTACGGATCCGTTCCGTCACGTCAATCATTCTCGCTCAGAAACGGAGACGGGACGGAACCGAGACGTGACGGAGACGTTCCTGTCAGTGTGAACAAGCCCTTTAACCTTTTAAAGCCTAGCCATAACTTTACATACCACCAGGTTTAATATTAAAAAATTCTACATGGTGCCCACATTGCGTTTATGTGTTTTGTACGGATCTCAGAACAAACAGCAACTTTTGCCTTATAAAACATTAAGAGACTGGTTTTTATAACCGAAGGGGAGAGTGTTTACTGCGCGGTACGCACTGAGTCCTTATATAAAACAGATACGCTTCGTCTTTAAAGGGTTACATTATACATAAGAAAATTTTACTGGACGGTGACTTTCCGTGACGGAACGGAAATGTGACGCGTGGTGTGAATCGGCCCTAATATGTGCAGCTTCCTAGGGCTAAGGTTTCGACGTAATTGATGGTGGGGCATCATTGACGAGTGGGCCATCTTTGCCCATTTTCCGCTATGGGAATGCCAAACCCTGAGAATATTTTACGCAATTTCCCTTCTGCCTCAACCGTGGGCTTTTCTTTCTGTGAACAGCTGTTGCCCCTCTCCATTGTATTCCCATTCTGTGATGACGATATTTATTATTGTTCTTTGTTTTATGCTTGTGGGTTCTTGTTATTTCCTCATCGGCTTTTTCTGATTTATTTTATACTGTTCATGCCGTGCACTGTCGATAATCAAATCACAATGCTCAGACCAACAAAATGCACTGTATTGTTCCCGGATATTTTATATTACAGTATTTTGTTAATGAATCCAACATGTTTCGATCCCTCCTGGGATCATCATCAGGGATTCATGTCAAAGTAACACTTTACAAACCGAACTAGCAATCCGTGTACACGTTAAAAGGCTGTAAAAAGCCAGTCACTTAAGATTTAGGAGTTTCTTGCATAATGGATGGTATGTACAGGGCACTGCTTTTTTAAGTGGTGAAGGGTCCCGCAGCAGACGCTACGGACGCACCGCAGCCTTGAGGCTTCTTGTGCAACCCTGTGATGAAGATGATGATGATGATTATTTTTTTTCCTTTTCCTAGTAATGGAGCACCGGTGGAATGAAATTGATAGGGGAAAACCGAAGTACTTAGAGAAAAACCGGTCCTAGTGCCACTTTGCCCACCACAAATCCCACATGGACTGACCCGGTAGGACACGGCATACTTACGTATGGAAGGATAAGACATTACATCCGTACATACATATGTATAGGCCTACGTAGGCAGTCCCCCAGACATGTTAAACCAAGATCCATTACACAAGAAGAGCTTACATTTTAACTGGTTGACTTTTTCACATCGTTTTATTGTGTACATGGACTACTGGTTAGCTTTTGTGCAGTGTTAGAATAGAATAGAATAGAATAGAATGGAATAGAATAGATTAGAATAGAATAGAATGGAATAGAATGGAATGGAATGGAATAGAATAGAATGGAATGGAATAGAATAGAATGGAATGGGAATAGAATAGAATAGAATAGAATAGAATGGAATAGAATGGAATAGAATAGAATAGAATAGAATAGAATAGAATAGAATAGAATAGAATAGAATAGAATAGAATAGAATAAAATAAGTATGGATCGAGCCCCTATGGTCCCGATGCACGTAGGCCTTACCGGCCCTTTGTGCCCCCTTCCTAGGCCCGAGTCTTGAGAGCCCTGTCCTTCTAAAGAAGTTCCACACTGCCCCCAGACTCAGACCTCTAATGTCCTTAGGGTCCATAAAAAAGGATCCCAGATAAATATGCCTGAGTGTCGCCAGGGTTTCACACTCATGCAAACACAAGGGTTGAGGTTTCCTCCCCAGCCCCGTTATCTTTTAAAGCCCCCCCCCAAAAAAAAGAAAATGTGAATCCCTGACGATGATCCTGTGAGGGATCGAAACATGTAGGATTGATCAACGGGATATTGTGATGTAAAATATCCGGAAAAAATGTAGTGCATTTTGTTGGGCTGAGTGTTGTAATTTTTCTGAGTTCTTGGTTTTGATTGTTTAAGATGTTAAGTGGAAGGCCGTACAGCGGTATGAACATAACTGTGACTGTGGAAGCAACGATATTCTTGAGCCCTGAAATATCCTTTTCACTGCAATCCCTATGAGTTAGACTTTGAAACAAACGTGCATTTTCTCCTCAGTTTCCTTAGTTAAGCAAAACGTGATAGACAATGCACGTATAGTGTGATACTGTGGGGCGTTCGCGTAATGTTTATACCACTTCAGCTCTCATGTAACCTGATACAATTTCATTCGAAGAGAGAGCACTTTATGGCGATATAATGTCGCTGGCAACTGTAACATGTACTTAAGTATACATGTAAAGCTACTGATATTTTTGGCAGATTTTAACGAAATTTGGATTTTCTCTACAGATTTTCGTAAAGTCTCTGATATCAAATTTCAGGGAAATCCGTCCAGTGGGTACCGCGCTGTTACGTAGGGACAGACATGACGAAAGTAATAAGCGTTTTCGCAACTGTACGAACGCGCCTAAAAATGTATATCGTGCACACATCTTACCTGATTACCAGGTATCACTCCGCCCCAGAAAGCAACATCCACGTGTGTTTTCCCCTTTGCTGCCATCATTTTTGTCTCCAGATTCTTTTTTGTGGTTGTAGGCGGAATGGAATTTCTGTAAGTGAAATGCCTACGTTATAAATAGTTTGTGTGAATCTCATAACTGAAGTTACGAACTTCAGTAATGTGATACTGCCACAGGCAGGGGCGCATTCAAGGGGGGGGGGTTGCCGGGTTGCAGCCGCCCAAATCCCCAAAACTGAAATTTGAAAAATACAGATTTTGTATATATTCTGATATCAGAAGTTTTACGTGATTTACCCTTTCATCCGAAGTCAGCCACTGAAATCGACTGATAACTAGTACATTAGAATTCTGAAAAATAAATTAATAAAATTAAAAAAGAAGGCAGGACACTGTGATTGAGTCACGGAACATATAGTTATATTCGTGTGTATATAAATGCAGTAGCAGACAGTGTTATGTTATATTTATGACACGGTTTTTATAACATAATTTTTGAAAATCAGACAAATTATATATAGCCTCAGGGTCAGCCCCCCTCTCTCCCCCCAGCGAAAAATTCTGGGTACGCACCTGGCCACAGGAGGTACAAGAGTTTCTGAACATGAACTCTTGTGTGTTATACGTGTTGTTATAAGGTACAGTCAGTTCTGCTATAACGCGATATTTGCGTTCTTGTGAAACCTCGTGTTATAGAAAATCGCGTAATAAAAATATGGTCAGATCATAAAATATTTGACCTATCATCCAACCTTATATCTTCACATTTGTCGCTGAAATTGCGTAGTAGCCAACACGCGTATGTGAAACTTCGCGTTATGGGAACAGCGTTCACCTAAGATCTGCCCTCCTCTGGGATATTACGCAGCGTAGAGTGGTAATTCCATACCGACGTTTTGCGAAAACCTGTCGGTCTACTCTTTTAAGGACCAAGAACTTCACGTTATTCTTGACCCTTGATTCGCTACGGGTTGGACGGTCCGGGGATCGAATCCCGGTAGGGGCGAAATTTTCCGCACCCGTCCACACCGTTCCCGAGGCCCACCTGTACAACGGGTAACGGGTCGCTTTCCCGATGATAAATTGACCGGGGCGTGGCGTTGACCACCCAACGCCATCTAGCGCAGAGGTTAAAGAAAGAGTAGAGCCATACCTTTTCTCCCGCTCTGGGCGTTCATGACCTGTTACAGGGTGAACCTTAGCTTTATCTTACCCAGTGACCCACTGTCCCCTGAACTACTCCAGAAATCTCCACGTACCCGTTAACTTCATCCACTGGTGCGTATTAACGTGCCTTGTTTAGGCAGTGGACAGTCAGTTGGACGCGACTGTAAGAATGTAGGCCATGCCCTGTCCTTGTATACATTTCAGATAAGAATTCATAGCGTTCTAATGTCCAGCGTGTGTTGTTAACGGGAGCTTATAGACCTAGTTGTTTCAGTATTAATTTCATCAAATGTCCGTTCATCCCATCTACGTGTGTGCCAAATTTCAGCTTGTAATCAGATCTACATTTGATGAAACTGACATTAAAAATGTAGGGATTGCAACTAATGGACGGAGCATGTAGCACGTATGGGGGAAAAGAAATATGTGTACAGGATTTTGGTGGGGAGACCTGAAGAAAAGCGACCACTTAGGAGACACAGGCGTAGATGGGAGGATGATATTAAAATGGATCTTAAAATGGGATGGGGGCATGGACTGGATTGAGCTGGCTCAGGATAAGGACAGGTGACGGGCTCTTGTGAATGGGGTAATGAACTTTCGGGTTCCATAAAATGCGGAAAATTTCTCGACTAGCTGAGAAAGTGTTAGCTTCTCAAGAAGGCCTCTGCTGCCTGGAGTTAGTTAGTTAGTTAGTTAGTTAGTTAGTTAGTTAGTTGGTTAGTTAGGGATTGCAACGCAGAAGAGTGGCTGGCCATGACCGAAACACTGCAGTCACATTTGGTCTTTTAAATAACACGGGGGCCTACACTATACCCAAAGGGAGTTTGGAGCCCTTGTATACATTTACGTACACAATTTCCCAGGTCAGAATCAGGGCTGCCGACAGCGGGTTCGGGGCACAGTGTAAACATTTTTTCGGGTCTCCACAACAAGGGCACGCCGGCTAAAAATTTTTCGCTAAAGCGGAAACACTGACTGTCAGTTGGAGAGTAACTTGGCCTTGCTCTGTCTTGTACAGCCGACAGATTGTGATACGACTGTGAAACACACAAGCGTATGCAACATATTCAGTGAATGAATTACCGTCATCAAAACTGTATAGTGTATTTTTATTATAATACAGGCTACATGTCTCGACTGCTTTTTACAGGCCTTTCATATACAAAATGTAAAAGGTAACATTTTTACCAACTAAGATCTCAGTGTTACGTAAGTTAAAAAAAGTTTTTGGAATAAAATAAAATTGTAATTAGTTATATAATTATTTAAAACATATGGGCTTCGTGGTTTAGTGGTCTGTTTCAGTGTGGCGGGTATAGATTTGTTGTAGTATGTATAAGATCGTGCCTGTGATGTTTGTATTATATTGGCTGTCTTTGTCGTGGTTCTAGATATTGTGATTGTTGAGTACAGAATTTGTTGTAGTGTGTACAAGATCGTGACTGGTGTTTTTAGCATGCTGGTCGTCTTTCTTATGGTTCTAGTATAGATATTGTGATTTCTTGCTTTATTTATGGAGACATCCGAGCGTTTATGTGGTTATGATTTTGAATTTTGGTTGGTTCTCGCTGTAATATTAGTGTTACTTGAGATCTTTAGGTTATATATATATATATAAGTGGCCACACACCATGAGAGTAGGAAGATCACTCATGTAGCCTGCATTATAATAAAATATATTATACAATTGTGGTGACGGTAATTCATTCACTGAACATTGAACTAACTCACAACGGTGTGCCTAGCTTAAAATATGCAACATAGTCTGGCCCCAGGCCCCTTTCCGGAACTCCGGGCCCCGGTAATTTGTACGGGCTTCCCCGTCCTCTCTTCGGCACGGGGCAGAATATAAGGGAAATAGGGAGGGGTGACATCTTAAGAACATTCCTTCAGTGAAGAGCACACATGTTAAAGATCGTGAATGTAAAACGCGCCCGCCGCCCTCCCCAACCAAGGCCTGTTATTCAGGGCTGTGTAATCGGAGTCGGGGTCGTGGAGTCGGAGTCGGGGTCGGAAGCAATTTTAGGTGGAGTCGGATTCGTAAGGAATTTTTAGGTGGAGTCGGAGTCGGTAAAAACGTACCGACTCCGACCTCAGTCTAAAATCTTAACTAAATACTCCAACGCCAGAGCCCTGATAGCTACAGTAACCATTAGACTTATATTTAAATATAGGTTATAAGTCTAAACAGTAGCCTGATGATTCACGTGGTGGCGATGAAATGTGTTATAGGTTTACCGTTATTAATACATATTGAGCTTTTATGAAGGAGTCGGGGTCGGAGTTTTAAAAGTCGAGGAGTCGGAGTCGGAAGTTTTAAAAATCGAGGAGTCGGAGTCGAAGTCGGAGCTTTTGTGTACCGACTCCACAGCCGTGCTATTATCTACAATAAAACCTGCACTCACATCGGGAAGTATTAACTATCTGAATGCTACATCTCTAAACATTCTATTCCATCACGCTAATTGGATATACCATAATATTTTGAACTACTGATTTCGCCTTATGGCATATTTTTATTTTTGTGAAGTTGGGCGTGAAGTAGTATTATGGAACTTACGTAATAATCTCTTTTGTGTCTTATTTGCCTTATGATGGCTTCTTATAAAGCCGAAACATGTTACATTAAATTATCCAATATACTACAGTAGAGGCAATGTACGTATAAACTTAACATTGAAGCGCGTTCGCCTAACCATTGGTGCCGTGGAAAAGCAATAAGTATTACATATTCTAAGTGCGTGTCTGTATACTTAGTTATCCAGCATGCAAAGCGTATGCGCCTTATATTGTGTATTATATTGTCTGTCTGTACCATATTTTTTCCACATTACCTCATAAACGGTAGGATTTTCGGAAAGAAGTTGTGGAACAAAAAATGTGTGTTTTGATTCTTTCTACAACTTTTGTCCGCAATATTTCTCATTATAGGAAGAACTGAGCGCGATATTATCATAAACGTACATAGGTCTTCATGTGAAGTACCCGTTATTGTTGTCAGATTTTAATGAAACTTGAATTTTGTCGATAGATTTTCGAAAAATACTCAAATCTCAAATTTCATGAAAATCTATCCAGCGAGAGCCAAGTTGTTGCATGCGGACGGACGGACAGACAGACAGACAGACAGACGTGCGGACGGACGGACGGACGGACGGACAGACCGTAGCTAACATTTGCTTTTCGCAATTTTGCGGACGCGTCTAAAGAGTTTTGATTGACGGTTATTACCCATCCTCTTTAAATAACGCTGCCCGATAATGCTTTACTTTTTATTATACTTGTTTGTAGTTTATATAATGACACTGTCGATAGCTCAGATGATATAGTGTCCAGTGATAGGGTGGTAGTATATAATGAATTGGAAAATAAAAGGGCGGTATTGGAGTAAATTTTCTTGGAAGGACTGAGGAAAAGTACGAAGTCGCCTGGTCAGTATAGTAGTTGACGTCCGAACTATGCTTACAGTGGCATGTCGACGATAGTTGTAACACCTCCAGCTGCGGCTGCTCTCGTGGCCGTCCAGTAGCCTTCCCACTCTGTCCGCCCTGGTTCATTCACATGTACATGAGAGTCTACCAGACCGGGCATGATCACAAGGCTTCCCACATCCAGGATCTGTGACAGAGGTTAACACAATTACTGGATATATGCAGAAAACTAATTTCTGATAGGTTTTAATATCATTATTAGTTTGATCCTAAACTGCAAATTACTCAGATTTGAACAAATTTTGTGTTATGTGGGCATGCAATTTTAGTTCAGTGTGTGGTAATTGATATTGTATTCTTACTCGCCGTTAGATGCTTAAAGAAGGTTATGGGAAGTTTCTGTTCAACCCTTTAACCCTTTAAAGACGAAGCGTATATGTTTTATATAAGGACTCAGTGCGTACCGCGCTGTAAACACTCCACTTCGGTTATAAAAACCAGTCTCTTAATATTTTATAAGGCAAAAGTTGCTGTTTGTTCTGAGATCCGTACAAAACACATAAACGCAATGTGGGCACCACGTAGAATTTTTTAATGTTAAACCTGGTCGTATGTAAAATTACCGCTAGGCTTTAAAAGGTTAAAGACGAAGCGTATCTGTTTTATATAAGACTCAGTGCGTACCGCGCAGTAAACACTCTCCACTTCGGTTATAGAAACCAACCTCTTAATGTTTTATAAGGCAAAAGTTGCTGTTTGTTCTGAGATCCGTACAAAACACATAAACGCAATGTGGGCACCACGTAGAATTTTTTAATGTTAAACCTGGCGGTATGTAAAGTTACCGCTAGGCTTTAAAAGGTTAATGTAGGGCTGTTTTTATTAATATTAGGGGTTTTAATCACTATACTTATAGAATGTGCTAAAAATGGTTTCCTTCTGCTCGCTGGCACGCGGCATAGCTAAGAAACATGTTCGTTGCACATAGAATTTCGTGTGGTGAGACTGAAAACGCTGCATACTGAATGCTTTTTAGGTGTTGTTCAATTCGCTGATTATTAGTACGTACTTTATGCTTTAACGGGGTACGCGGTGGCACAGTTGGTTGAGGCACTGCGCTACAAGCCGGAAGGTCATGGGGGTCATTGAAATTTTTCATTGACTGAATCCTTCTAATCGCACTATGGCCATGGATTCGACTCAGCCTCAAACGCAAATGAGTACCCAGGAATATTTCCTGGGGGGTAAAGGCGGCCGGTGAGTAGGGCTGACAACCTTACCACCTTCATGTGCCGATTGTCTAGAAATTCTGAGAGTCTCAAACTCCTGGAACCGCCAGGGCCCGTCTGGGCCTGTAGAGGTATTGCTTTATCTTTTACTTTATCCTTTAACACGATACGCAAATAAGTGTTGAGATGTGTAGAGCTAGGAGGTCACAATCCGCTATTATTATGGTGTCAACAAAAATATTTTATAAAGAACGTATATAAAAAGGCTTAGGTTTTCTCGTAACCACTTGACAAAAATGGTGTCAGCATGTATGTAACATATCGGTGTAAGTTTATGGTCTAAGAAAAAATAATTAGGCCCTGTGATCCTGTTTGCACTCGTAGCACATGATACACCAACCTTAACAACATTTACTGGCAATTCGTGAATACACGTGGGGGTTTGTGCAGGCCGCTACCTTTTGTTATGAGGGCGATGAAGAAAGCTTCATCGCTAAGCGTAACAAGTGTCAGGTTTATTTCTGTATCTTGTCACCTGTGACAGTACCAGTTCACAAAATTCCGTCTTGCTTCACGATATGTGCCGTGGAGTTTGTGGGCCACGGTTACTGAATTACAGTGGATGCAAATGGCGCAGTTTTGTTGCACTTCGTGCTGATGATGCAAACTCGACCGTTTGCTGTGCAAGTCTAACTGGAGATTTGATTGGAGATATCTAGAAACTAACACCACTGTTGTCTGTTTTTTCTCAGCATGTGTAGTTTACGAGACCTCTTCGTGTATAGAATGGAACTTGTTGCTTGAAACATTTTCGTACTTGTAAATTTTTGTCTGGTTTGGAACAGGTGCATCAGGAAACTTCCGTCTGAATTTACGACGGCATTTCTTGCAGGAAAAGTATTTAGCCTGTGCCTTATTCAAAACACGGTGTCGAAATTAACAGTTTGGACAAAAATAATTAGCGCCAAAATTTACACATCATTCGCTTCACAATGTATAGCGCAAAGCAATCACTGTTGCAATAAACAATATTATACACAGTTGTATGAAGGATAAAATCGAAGATCACATAATTCTTAATACAGAGTGATTCATATAGAACGCTCCGGTCTTTTTTGCCTGTAATTCTTGAAGGAATGATGGGAAGCAGATGGAACTTGTTTCAGAAGCATTACCTGTACATGCAGGTACTGTGCATGAGTAATTTGGCGCGAACTCAACAGATGGCGCTGAGTGCACGCATTACGAATTTATAGGCCTCAACGAGCCGGGCGTTCTGTATGAATCATCCTGTATACAAACACCTACACTTTTCAGTGTCTCGACTAGTGTCTGTAATAACGGCTGTCTGTGGTTACTTGGGCACTACTCCATATAACATCAGGTCTTCGTAACTTCGTCCATATGCCAACTGTCTTAACATGCCTGCAAGTCGTTAATGGGTAGTTGTGGTTCTTCCTCTCTGGAAATAAGAACTGACTGACTGACTGACTAACTAACTAACTAACTAACTAACTAACTAACTAACTAACTAACTAACTAACCAACCAACCAACCAACCAACCAACCAACCAACCAACGAACTAACTAACCAACGAACTAACCAACCAACTAACTAGCTAGCTAGCTGACTGACTGACTAACTAACTAACTAACTAACTAACTAACTAACTAACTGACTGACTGACTAACCACCCACCCACCTATCTACCAACCAACCAACCAACCTACCTACTACCTACCTACCTACCTACCTACCTACCTACTTGGAGCAGAGTCCTTCCTGAGAAGCTAGAAGATGACAGTTCCTCAGCTAGTCAAGAAATTCCCCGCATTTTGTGGAACCCGAAGGTTCGTTGACGCTTTAAAAATCGCCCACCACCTGTCCCTATCCTGCACCAGATGAACCCCGTCCATGCCTCCCAATCTTAAGTCTTGAAGATCCATTTTAATATTATCCAATCTATACCTAGATTTTCCAAGTGATCTCTTTCCCTCGGGTCCCCCAGCCAAAACCCTGTATGCATGTCTATCGTCTCCCATGTGTGCTACATGCCCTGCCTATCTCCTCGATTTGGTCACCCGAACAGTATCTGGTGAGGAGTACAGATCATGAAGCTCCTTGTTATGTAGTCTTCTCCTTTCCCCAGTTACTTCGGCCCAGATATCTTCTTCAGTACTCGAACACCCTCAGCCGATGTTTCTCTTTTTGGAGACATTAATAACATTATGTACAAGTATACCTCTTTTTGAATCCACACCAAAATAAGCGTGCAAGTCCTTTGAAGTTAAACGTACATCATTTAACAAACTGATGTGGCTGGTTTTTGTAAGCAACCAGTTTTACCCCATCTTTGTATAGCCCACCCTTTCTGTTGCTTATGCTTCCCAAAGAGCGGGCAACATTTCAATGAACAATGCACGTCAACACTTTCGGTAGAACTCAATTTGTTTCTACTTACCTCCACATTGTGGTACAGCGTTCCTAGCTGATCCTTCCTCAATATCTCTTCTATCCTCCCTTCCTCTCCCACCAGAATCCCTGCCTCTTGTAATCCATCTTCCAGCAACACCCTCTTGCTCCTGAAGAGTTTCCTTGTGTTCATTCCTGTGCAGCAGGTCTGTGTAACAGAACCAGCGGCTGTACAGTGCGTACTTTATGTAGCCGAATATTATTTACTCAAGATAACAACAGGTGGCCTTCACAAGGTGGCTGGAGATACTTAACACTTGCGACAGCCATCGCGCCGGAACTTACAGAGCATGTGAAAAACGTGAGTCTATATCACTGATTGACCTTCTATCCACTGGTTGCCATTTGTTGGGTGTTTCGTTTATAAAAAGTCTAAAGTCAAATTAATGCACAGCTCTAACCACACAGAACAGTACAGAAAATAACTGTACTATCTCGCACGAACAAAACACGACTGCACTTCAAGTCATTGTATTTTTAACTGGAATGCATATGGTTAGCTGTCACAAGCAAGGGAGGGTCGGTTTTCTCCAGTACAAATTGTCAAGGTCAACTGCTAACTCCTGAGTCACAATCGTTACTGTATGTTTTGTTAGTAACATCAGTGCATTTTTTTCCCCCCACACTATGTAGCCTATTTATGTGCTTCATATGACTCTCACAATATACAGCAATTATTTCCTTAAACAGCATTAGACAATTGGTCTTCATAATGAAGGTGTAGTGTGCTTTCTGTGATGTATGAACTGAATTTTTATATACTGTTCTTGAGGTACGATGGTGTATATGAAGATGACTGTGTTTTGGGACTTTACACCGTGAGGTTGCTCCGAAACGGCGCTGAATTGCTACCAAAATAAACATAATCACATCCCATAGCAGAATAAATTTTAATTTTTTAGGCGCGTTTGGAAAACATTTTCGAAAAGCGACTACTAGCTTCTTCACGTCTGTGAGGCTCTTGTCGGTTCGCATATAACAACTGGGCTACCACTGGATGGATCTGCGTGAAATTTGGTATTGAGGATTTTTACTACGGTCTACCATATTCACTTCTGTTTAATATTGGACACGTAAAAGAGATATTTTACGTAATGGCCATACGTAAATTTACGATATTCGTCTTTATTACAAGTTCAATAAATACCGTTCACGATCTAATTATAATATGGCGTCACGTGGATGCAATTTGCTTGCCGGTTAATTCGGAAAAAAAATACAAGCTCTCTCATGATATTTAACCTTTTAAAGCCTAGCGGTAACTTTACGTACTACTCGATTTAACATTAAAAAATTCTACGTGGTGCCCACATTGCGTTTATGTGTTTTGTACGGATCTCAGAACAAACAGAAACTTTTGCCTTATAAAACATTAAGAGGCCGGTTTTTATAACCGAAGTGCAGATTGTTTACAGCGCGGTACGCACTGAGTACTTATATAAAACAGATACGTTCCGTCTTTAAAGGGTTAATGTGGTATAAGGCAAAAGTTGCTGTTTGTTCTGAGATCCGTACAAAACACATAAACGCAATGTGGGCACCACGTAGAATTTTTTAATGTTAAACCTGGTCGTATGTAAAGTTACCGCTAGGCTTTAAATGGTTAAGAGATTGTTTTTTTATAACTGCGATGTAGAGCGTTTACTGCGCGGTACGCACTCAGTCCGTAAATAAAAGATACGTTTCGTCTATAAAGGGTTAATATTCATTGCTTTGTACTTGATCATGTATCTCAGGTAATGCGCGTGATGTGAGTGATTGGGTAACACCATGGTTACCGATATAACTAGTGACGTCATACCCTGATTGTCATGGTTACGATAGAGATAGTATTCTGTGTTAGGTATAGGCTGAGGCTGAAGTAGAATTTGAGCATATAGTGTGTAATACAACATAGCACAACCAGATGGCAGCATTCATATATATTACATTAACGCTTTGTTTGCTCTATGAATACAGAAACAACCATTGAAAGAGGCCTTGTAGTAAAGCGTGAATTCTATGTTAGCCTCTGTTATGGTGGGCACGTGATTAGTATTTACATAACATGACACCACGTAGAGGGATGTGTTGTTGGGGGAAGTAATAATCTAATTACTTGGTATTTGTGCTGTTACGTCAGGTTTATAAGCATTTATTTATTTTTTCTCCATGCGGTTTGCATGATACCTAATTAAAGTAAACAAAAACATGAAAACATAATATTTAATATTTACTGCTTACGTCTACGTTTTTAAGAGAAGTCGCAAAATTTCGAAAACCGCTTATCAGCTTCGTCATGCCGGCCTCCCCGTCCGTCTGTCCGTCCGTGCGCATGGAACAACTCGGTTCTCACAGTACGGATATTTAAGAAAATTGATATTTGAGTGTTTCTCGAAAATTTGTCGAGAAACTTCAAGTTGATTAAAATCCGACAAGAATAACCACCACTTTACATGAAGACCTACGTACATTAATGATAATATCTTGCTAAATTCTTCTTAGAATGACAAATTTTTCACAAGAAAGTTGTAGAAAATATCAAAACACGTTATATATTCTATAATTTTGTCCAAAAATCGTGCCGGTTATGAGATAATAAGGAGAAATATGGTAGAGCCAAACAGAACACAAACGACAATACAGTACGGCGCATGCGCTTTGCATGCTGGATAACTAGGGCAACAGACACATACTCTGAGTATTTAATATTTATTGCTTTTCCACGGCAACAATGGTTACGCGAACGCGTGTGTGTTACGTTTATACGCACATTGCCTATCTTGTTGGGTAAATATGTGACGGGTATGCCCATGAACTTTGTAAGAAATTTTGTGTGTAATTCAGAAATTAGATTTTATATAGACGGGTTGGCACTTAGGGATCACGTATGACCGAAAATTTAGCACAGACCAGTGAGCTTAGACACATAAATAACAGGTCCTTTAACCTTTTAAAGCCTAGCGGTAACTTTACGTACCGCCAGGTTTAACATTAAAAAATTCTACATGGCGCCCACATTGCGTTTATGTGTTTTGTACGGATCTCAGAACAAACAGCAACTTTTGCCTTATAAAACATTAAGAGATTGGTTTTTATAACCGAAGTGGAGAGTGTTTACTGCGCGGTACGCACTGAGTCCTTATATAAAACAGACCCGCTTCGTCTTTAACCTTTTAAAGCCTAGCGGTTACTTTACGTACCACCAGGTTTAACATTAAAAAATTCTACGTGGTGCCCACATTGCGTTTATGTGTTTTGTACGGATCTCAGAACAAACAGCAACTTTTGCCTTATAAGACATTAAGAGATTGGTTTTTATAACCGAAGTGGAGAGTGTTTACTGCGCGGTACGCACTGAGTCCTTATCTAAAACAGACCCGCTTCGTCTTTAACCTTTTAAAGCCTAGCGGTAACTTTACGTACCACCAGGTTTAACATTAAATAATTCTATGTGGTGCCCACATTGCGTTTATGTTTTTTGTACGGATCTCAGAACAAACAGCAACTTTTGCCTTATAAAACATTAAGAGATTGGTTTTTATAACCGAAGTGGAGAGTGTTTACAGCGCGGTACGCACTGAGTCCTTATATAAAACAGATACGCTTCGTCTTTAATGGGTTAAAGAAATCCCATAACAGTAGTTAAAGACACTGTGTGACCTGTGTGTGTGTGTGTGTGTGTGTGTGTGTATGCAATTGTGAACAAAACCAGGTGTGCCACAAGGGATTAAATGCTGTGAGTGTGTGAAGATTCGGACGTGCCTCAGTGTTACTTTATAGATACGTTCCATAACTTCTTAAATATTATTTACACGTTTTTTTTCCATCTTAATATAGTTAACTGGTTTGTCTGTATTAGTACTTCACCTTTAAGATAACCTATTGCAATCAGTTGATTGTATAAACAGATAAAGGGAGCGACATTTCCGTTTGCTCCTTTAAAGATAGGCACTGTATGTGTTCGCACATCCAGCTAAAACCTAATACTGTTATTTGCTGAACATTATAGACGGATCTAACATTGTTTTTGTTGTTAACAAATATATAATATAACTGTGTACGAATATATATTGTTGCTTATAAACGGACTTTATTATTATGGTTTTACTTTGTGCAAGGAGTGAAAACAAAAACATCTGAAAGTAACTAGACAAGATGTTAATGCTGATTTCTTAAACGACTCTTAAAATATTTCCACACTTTCTGTAATTCTTACCAGAACAGTGAAATGGTACTGGTTACACGCAGTATTGACGTAGCTTGTTGTTTCCTGTGGTGCAGTTAAGAACACAGAAAGAGTACTGAGTGGGACTCGTCAGTTCCCCAGTGACAGCGATCTACGTAGTTGACCTTTAATACTCATTCTATGAACTAACACGTACAGTCGTCTGCCATAAAGAAAAGAACATTGCTGACAGTCGCGAGATAACATGTACAATCAACGCGACGTGCCAGGGTCCGCGCTGTCGAATACTTACTCTGTGAGGTCAGGTGGTTGCTGTAGTAAAGGGTGAGGGCCCCTTTTGGGGCATGCATATTTCCTTGTGTCCTGCCTTACAATGCATCACATCCCTTCCCCAGTTTTCACGTTTGTGAAATATTTACACGCTACGAATTCTAGGAACGGATGTCCCTGACGACACGCTCAAAAATTATTATTATTATTATTATTATTATTATTATTATTATTATTATTATTTGTGTACCAGTTCCATTCTCGAATGAATCCAGAGGTTCACAAATTTTGTGGTTCTTAACAGTGAAGTAATGGGGGATATTGACGAAGTGTCTCTTCTAATCTCGGAATTTACCGCGCAGCATTTGATTTGAGGTTTTAGGTTTTTTAGGCGCCTTCACAGAAGTGCGACAAGCAATTATTAGCTTTGTCATGTCCGTCTGTCCGTCCGCATGCAACAACTCGGCTCTCACTGGACGAATTTCCATGAAATTTGATATCTGAGTATTTTTCCAAATTCTGTCGAGAAAAGTCAAATTTCATTAAAATCTGACAAGAATAACGGGTACTTTACATGAAGACCTGTGTACATTTATGATAATATCTCGCTGAATTCTTCTTAGAATGAGAAAGGCTTCAGACAAAAGTTGTAGAGAAAATCAAAACACATTTTATGTTCGATAACTTTTTTTCCGAAAATCATGCTGTTTATGTCATCACCCTTATCATCATTATTATCACCATCTTCCTTTCAAGGGTTAGGCCTTTGGCCTGTTGCTACTTCACAGTGCCCATCTCTTTCTTGGACGTCCCACATCTCTTCTACCTTTGGGATTACATTCGAAGGCGATCTCCGGAATTCTTTATGCATCCGTCCTTAGTAAACGCTCTTCCCATCGTTTTCTGTAGCTACCAATATTTGCAATTATGGGAGTTACGTTTAATTCTTGTTCCATGTCTTCATTCTTGTCGGACAGACGGAGGATGATGGGTCAGACCCTGGTCCTCCAGGTTGGGGGTTTTACGGACGGGCTGGTAACCCTCTCATGTAAAAACAAATATTTACTCATACACTTCACAGTAGTACTGAGGCGGATGGATTTCACTATGATAACCGGAACCGCCCCAAGAACAATAAACTGTCAATGAGATGATGTGGAAAAACATGGTACAGCCAGACAGGCCACAGATGACAATATAATACGGCGCATGCGCTTTGAATGCTGGATAACTAAGACTACAGACACACACTCATAATATGTAATACTTATTGCTTTTCCACGGCGTCAGTAGTTACGTGAACGCGCCTTGATGTTATGTTTATAGTACATGGCCTGTCTCTTATAAAATTAAAATTGTCCCTGGACTTAATTTAAGCAATTAAGCATAAGTCTGTGATGAAGTATGGGGACAAAGGGCTAAGACTCCACGCTTTCTTAACCTTGGCGCTAGTTGGTGAGTGGTCAGCTCCAGGCTCTGGCCTGTCTATTTCCAGGGCAAGAGACGGAGGTAACAGCTGGGCAGGAGGCGGCGTACGCCCTAGCCAGGTCTGGCTGCTGCCAAGGAAAGAACGCTGTGAATAGACCCCTGATTGCCCTATTGTCTATCTCACAGCATAGTCCCTAAACTGAACCACCGTTAAATCAGGGCATGTTGATTTTGTGAGGCTGACTATTTGCTCTGGGAGACCCAGGCTTGGATGGAAGGATAATATTAAAATGGATCTTCAAGAAGTGGGATGGGAGGGCATGAAGTCGATTGATCTGGCTCAGGTTAGGGACAAATGGTGGGCTCTTGTGAATGCGGTAATGAACCTCCGGGTTCCATAAAATGCGGGGAATTTCTTGACTAGCTGAGAAACTGTTAGCTTCTCAAGAAGGCCTCTGCTCCATGGAGTTAGACTATTTGCTCACAGTTTAAGTGCAATGAAATTTTGCTAAAACATAATCAGGCATGAGAAATCTACAGAAGTGTTTATCAACATTCAAATCATCTGGAGCGTTATGCCATGGCGATTTGTAAAGTCTTAACCTTTTAAAGCCTAGCGGTAACTTTACATACGACCAGGTTTAACATTAAAAAATTCTACTTGGTGCCCACGTTGCGTTTATGTGTTTTGTACGGATCTCAAAACAAACAGCAACTTTTGCCGTATAAAACATTAAGAGATTGGTTTTTATAACCGAAGTGGAGAGTGTTTACAGCGCGGTACGCACTGAGTCCTTATNTTGGTTTTTATAACCGAAGTGGAGAGTGTTTACAGCGCGGTACGCACTGAGTCCTTATATAAAACAGATACGCTTCGTCTTTAAAGGGTTAATATACGCGTCGGCAGAGCGTAGTGCTGCCATCAACTTTCTTGGAATACTTAATTATGAAGTCGGACGCGCTGCGCTTCTTTGAAACGTCGGATGCTTTATCAATGTACACGGCGGAGCAGCCAGGAAGGCTTGAATCTTTACGACGCGGTGCCCTTTTCTTGCTATAACATTTTTTTTGCCCAGTAGCAGGTACAAAATTCCTTGCCATTCATGTTTGCAGCCCTCCAGTGCCACGAACGGCTTGATCCAAATCATACGGCTCACTGATTAGGTAAATAATAATGCTTTTGTTAGTTCATACAAGCGATGGAGAAACACGCCCGCAGGGGCACCTGAGCATTTTTGGCCTTGCGAAGAGAAACACATATTTCTTATGAGTAAATTCAACAACAAATGCACTGTTTTAATCAGTGTTAGTTCCCGACATGTTTCAGCGTCCAATGACGCCATTGTCAGGGGGTATTCATTGGACGCCGAAACATGGCTGGAAACAATAGTGATTAAAAAAGTGCATTAGTTGGTGAATTTACTCATATAATGAAAATGCATGGTGAAAACAACATAAAACGTGTTTGATAATTTCTATGCGAGTTTATTTCAGCTAGTGTATATATATACAGGGTGATCCAGGAGGAAAAGTCAATGTTTCGCGAGACGATATTATCAGTCATTGTGAGAAAAAAAAAATTCGTATGAACGCGTGTCTAATTCTGAATGGTTACCGAGATAGAGCTGTTTGAATCTGCAAATGCTAAATCACTGTGAATGGTGATAAAGAAAGAGAAATTACTTACTGTTAACTTAATTTTAATTTTAATTTAATGTTTAAGTGACATTTGTTACAGCTAACAATAAATTTTCGAAAACCCCGCTGTCAACCTCAAAGCACTTTGCAACTCGTGTGTGAAGATCACGTGTTGTTCGTCTGAGTTGATCGTCACGTGTCTTTATGCAGGCAGCAGCATCCAAAACGCGAGCGAGCAACTCGTCTCGTGTATCCACCTTTCTTTTGTAAACTTCGCTCTTCATCCAACCCCACAACCAAGAATCTAACGGAGTTAGGTCTGTAGATTCAAACAGCTGTATCTCGGTAACCATTCAGACTTAGACACATGTTCATATGAAATTTTCCTTCTCACAATAACCGATACTAGCTCCTCCCAAAATATAGACCTTTTCTCCTGAATCACCCTGTATATTGAGCAAGTTTCTTACAATTATCGTAATATATATATATATATATATATATATATATAGTTCGTTTCTTTTATCGTTGTTCCCAGCTCCCTATTTTTCACAAGGTTTCCAGACTGATGCGGGCATTGTAAAGCCTCCAGGCTGCCGCGCGTGATGGTGCGATGAAAAGGCCTTGTACCTATTGACTTAAGGATCAAGGACATAAAGTCTGACGTGTTTTTAATTGCATAGACTTACACATACCATAATTTAACATATCTACATATGTATGTAAATGTATAATCCCCAGTTATTTCCTTTGATAACTTAGTGTGGTTTTCTCCGAAGACGCGGTTTAGGGGCTGAAACACTTAGGTAGCCGATCCCAGTGGCCGCGCGGTCTAAGGCGTAGGTCTGAGGCCGTGCGTTTGCTGGGATCGTGGGTTCGAATCCCACCGGGGGCATGGATGTTTGTCTCTTGTGAGTGTTGTGTGTTGTCAGGTAGAGGTCTCTGCGACGGGCCGATCCCTCGTCCAGAGGAGTCCTACCGACTGTGGTGTGTGAGTGTGATCAAGTGAAAATAAACAACCTCGACACCTGCTGTGAGTAGGTAGAAGAGGGTAGGACTGCGATTTAGGATTTACGAACAATTAAGTAACAATAAATAAATAAATAAATAAATAAATAAATAAATAAATAAATTAACTAACTCCATGGAGCAGAGTCCTTCCTGAGAAGCTAACAGGTCCTCAGCTAGTCAAGAAATTCCCCGCATTTTATGGAACACGAAGGTTCATTACCGCGTTCACAACAGCCCACCACCTGTCCCTATCCTGAGCCAGCTCAATCCACTCCATGCCCCATCCCACTTCTTGAAGGTCAATTTTAGTATTATCCTCCCATATATGTCTGGGTCTTCCAAGTGGTCTCTTTCCCTGAAGTCTGTGCCCTCAAAACCTTGTACGCATCTCTCCTGTCTCCCATGCGAAATAAATACATAAATAAATAAACAAACAAATAAATAAGGTACTTATTTTTGCCTATACAACAGTGGCGTCTTATTGAACGATGGTATAAATTGAGAGCATTCGAGGCGAAAGTGCTAAGAACAACATTTGTACCTGCAACAGAGGCAGTACCTCGAGAATGGATAAAATTCTGCAAGGAAGACTTTGAAATTTCATATTCTTCAACAGATATTATCAGGATGATTGAATCAAGGAGGATTGTATGGGAAAACTGTATAGGATGAATGAAGTAAGTGCGAAATGCGAAAATTTTGGTCGTAAAATAGGAAATGAAGGGACGACTTTGAATTCGAACACTGAGGTAGCTAGTACTTATACTGATCCTAACCTTTTAAAGCCTAGCGGTAACTTTACATACGACCAGGTTTAACATTAAAAAATTCTACGTGGTGCCCACATTGCGTTTATGTGTTTTGTACGGATTTCAGAACAAACAGCGACTTTTGTCTTATGAAACATTAAGAGACTGGTTTTTATAACCGAAGTGGAGAGTGTTTACAGCGCGGTACGCACTGAGGCCTTATATAAAAGAGATGCGCTTGGTCTTTAACCTTTTAAAGCCTAGCGGTAACTTTACATACGACCAGGTTTAACATTAAAAAATTCTACGTGGTGCCCACATTGCGTTTATGTGTTTTGTACGGATCTCAGAACAAACAGTGACTTTTGCCTTATGAAACATTAAGAGACTGGTTTTTATAACCGACGTGGAGAGTGTTTACAGCGCGGTACGCACTGAGGCCTTATATAAAAGAGATGCGCTTGGTCTTTAACATTTTAAAGCCTAGCGGTAACTTTACATACGACCAGGTTTAACATTAAAAAATTCTACGTGGTGCCCACATTGCGTTTATGTGTTTTGTACGGATCTCAGAACAAACAGCGACTTTTGCCTTATGAAACATTAGGAGACTGGTTCTTATAACCGAAGTGGAGAGTGTTTACAGCGCGGTACGCACTGAGGCCTTATATAAAAGAGATGCGCTTGGTCTTTAACCTTTTAAAGCCTAGCGGTAACTTTACATACGACCAGGTTTAACATTAAAAAATTCTACGTGGTGCCCATATTGCGTTTATGTGTTTTGTACGGATCTCAGAACAAACAGCAACTTTTGCCTTAAGAAACATTAAGAGACTGGTTTTTATAACCGACGTGGAGAGTGTTTACAGCGCGGTACGCACTGAGTCCTTATATAAAAGAGATGCGCTTCGTCTTTAAAGCAAATTGGGTGGGATAATGTGGACTTGGTATTCAAGACCACTGCGAGATTTCAGGTTTCTGCCGATCCCTTGTCCAGCGGAATCCTAGCGAATCTGTGTGTATATGTCACTGAGTGTGAGCACGTGCAATAATAACCCTGTACACCTACTGTGAACATGTAGAAGAGGTCAGACTAAGAGAGGAAGAAATGTACTCGCTTTTGTATTCTTGTAATCAGGACTGATGATGGCTGATCATTTTTAGGCGAAACATGTAGCTGTATTCTTCGTGAATATAATGTTGTTGACTGATTACAACAGTCATTTGTATTTAACAACGCAATGGGGATGTACCACCTGCGAGTCAAGCTGCACTCATTGTTAACCTCAGCACTAGACACTGCCGGTAACAAGTGTGCACCCAGAATTTTTGCTTGGGGGAGGGGGGGGGCACCTGGAGACTGTATATAATTTACGTTTTATTTTAAAAATTATGTTATAAAAATCATGTAAGTACAACACAACACTGTCTGCAACTGCATTTATATACATACGAATATAGCTACATGTTCCATGACTCAATCACAGTGTCCTATTTTCTTGTTTTGTTTAATTTTATTAATTTACATGTATTTTTCAAAATTCTAATATACTAGTCATCAGCTGATTTCCGTGGCTGATTTTGGCTGAAGGGTAAATCACGTAAAACTTCTGATATCCTCGGGTCTACAAAATCTGTTTTTTAAATATCGTTTTTGGCGGCCGGGGGGTGGGGAGGGGTTTGGGGCTGCAGCGTGGCAGCCCTTCCCCCCATTGGGTGCTCCACTGGTCGGTAACGTTCTTTGGACTGGCGGCCGGCATATCATAAACTGTACCTACAACAAGACTCCGAACAAAGAACGTCCCAAGCGGTGCCATTTTGCAGGCGGCTTGCCTGTAGAGCCTTTCTTTTCACGACCGATTGAATGGTGCTGATTTTTGCCACGTTCTTCTGAGGATGCACTCAGCTGTAGATAATCATTCGGCTAGTGGAAAAGCAAATACAAAAACATGTTGTATACACCAAATGCTGCGGATTTTCTTAAACCTCACAACTCTGCGGAATTATCTAAGGAAGTTGCAAACTTTCTGTAATGTCGCGTTCCCATTGTTCGCGCAGATGATCGGGGAAAGATCTTTAGCAAATGCCGATGCACTCATAAATTTTGAAACATCAAGGTAACCAGCCGACAGTTAGTGTAACTCCAGAAGTATATAAAACAAAACATACTGGCTAATATTGATAAAGGCATAGGATGCGATATCGATATGGGTTCACTGTTTCGATATGACTCGAACTTTCTTGGTAGGATTAACCCTTTAAAGACGAAGCGTATCTGTTTTATATAAGGACTCAGTGCGTACCGCGCTGTAAACACTCTCCACTTCGGTTATAAAAACCAGTCTCTTAATGTTTTATAAGGCAAAAGTTGGTAGCGTATATTAATCCTTTAAAGACGAAGTGTATCTGTTTTATATAAGGACTCAGTGCGTACCGCGCTGTAAACACTCTCCACTTCGGTTATAAAAACCAATCTCTTAATGTTTCATACGGCAAAAGTTGCTGTTTGTTCTGAGATCCGTACAAAACACATAAACGCAATGTGGGCACCACGTAGAATTTTTTAATGTTAAACCTGGTCGTATGTAAAGTTACCGCTAGGCTTTAAAAGGTTAAAGACGAAGCGCATCTCTTTTATATAAGGCCTCAGTGCGTACCGCGCTGTAAACACTCTCCACTTCGGTTATATAAACCAGTCTCTTAATGTTTCATAAGGCGGAAGTCGCTGTTTGTTCTGAGATCCGTACAAAACACATAAACGGAATGTGGGCACCACGTAGAATTTTTTAATGTTAAAACTGGTCATATGTAAAGTTACCGCTAGGCTTTAAAAGGTTAATGAATACACCACCCAACGTATGCACTTAATAAAATACATTCAGAAGCAAGTATAAAACTGCTACATGTTTCGGCACCGGAGTGCCATAATCAGGGAGTTATTCAGAACAAAGGAGTAACAAGGCCAGCGGCTAATCTAGGTATTGTGTCCTTAAAATGATTCAAATATTAAAATTCTAAAATATATATTTTGGAATATTTAAAATATATTTTAGAGTATTTCTTATTTTAGAATGATATTTTAATCATTTTAAGAAGGGAGACACAATGCCTAGACTAACTGTTGGCCTTATACTCCTTTCTTCTGAATAACTCCCTGATGATGGCACCTCGGTGTCGAAACATGTATCAGTTTCATACTTGCTTCTAAAGGTATTTTATTAAGTGCAGAAGTTGACTGATATGTTAGTTGCAAGAATGTGCACGGTAAGAATAAGGTAAAATGTCTGGGTAGAATAAAATCGCAGTTTAAGCACTGTACACTGCGTCCATACAGGAAGGTTGCGGGAAGTTTTGGTGGGCTACTGGGCAGACACACTGACACCCCATGAAGAAAACACACAACTGTATAGTTACAAAAATTCGAACTATGCAGGGTTTTTCATATTTTATTATCTTTATATTAATACGTTTTACTTTTCTTACTTATTTTATAACATTGCGCTACAAACCGGAAGGTGCGGGTTCGATTCCCGATGGTGTCAGTGGATTTTTTTTTTTCATTGGCGTAATCCTGTCGGTCGCACTATGGCCGTGGGGTCGAATTAGCCTCTAACAGAAATGAGTACCAGGAATATTTTCTGGGGGGTAAACGCGGCCGGTGCGTAGGGCTGACAACCTTACCACCTTCATGTGCCGATTGTATAGAAATCTGGGAGCCTCGACCTCCTGGAACCCTCAGGGCCTGTCCAGGCCTGTAATGGGACTGCATTACCTTTACTTCTTATCTGTTTTATTGTGGTTGATTTGTTCTGAGTTCAATGTTACTTCGCCTGAAGTCAGAAACCGAATTGTCGGAAATTTATATGATTCAAAGAATTAGAATGGTTTTCCTGTACGTAGTACATCCAGCTAACATGCGCCAACCAGAACATCCATGAAATATTCCTGTACCGAGAAGAAGACGAAAGTTCTTTTTTGAGAAAAGCGCGATGAATCGGCCTTCTCAGTAAACACCACGACATTCGTAAAGGTAAAGGTAAAGGTAAAGCAGTCCCATTACAGGCTTGGCCAAGCCCTTAGGGCTGCAGGCGGTTGAGGCTCCCAGAATTTCTAGACAATCGGCACATGGAGGTGGTAAGGTTGTCAGCCTTACGCACCGGCCGCCTTTACCCCCCAGGAAATATTCCTGGTACTCATTTCTGTTAGAGGCTGAGTCGACCCCAGGGCCATAGTGCGGCCGACAGGATTATGCCAATGAAAAATTCCACTGACACCATCGGGAATCGAACCCGCGACCTTCCGGCTTGTAGCATAGTGACAAGATTCATAGCTTCAGAAGATTCTGTCAACTAATGAAATGCCGAAACGTGTCTTTGGGCGTTAGATGAACTTTAATAGTGGGTGATAAGCGAGGTGCCAGTCTTTGTGCTGATTGAAAGGAGCGAAATGAACTTTCCCTGAAGAAGGCAAAAGGATGTTGACTCTGCTTTGTCTGCCCAAGGATGAAACATAAGACATGCTGGCTTGTGGCTCCGTGAAATTTGCGTTGGATTGGCGACTTAGGTAAAGAATAATTGTTTTGTGCTGTGTGTGAAAAGCAGGGCTGTGGAGTCGGAGTCGGAGTCGGAGTCGGAAGGAGTTTTAGGTGGAGTCGGAGTCGGAAGGAGTTTTAGGTGGAGTCGGAATCGGAAGGAGTTTTAGGTGGAGTCGGAGTCGGAAGGAGTTTTAGGTGGAGTCTGAGTCGGAGTCGGTAAAAGTGTACCGACTCCGACCCCGACCTCAGTCTAAAATCTTAACTAGATACTCCAAACCCAGAGTCCTGATAGCTACAGTAACCATTAGACTTATACTTAAATATAGGTTATAAGTCTAAACAGTAGCCTGATGATTCAGGTGGTGGCGATGAAACGTCTTATAGGTTTACCGTTATTAATGCATATTGAGCTTTTATGAAGGAGTCGGAGTCGGAGTTTTAAAAATCGAGGAGTCGGAGTCGGAGCTTTTGCGTACCGACTCCACAGCCCTGATGAAAAGTAATTTTTGTTTTCGGATTTTTTCCCCCCTTCATTCGGTGCCCGTGCTTTTATTTGAATTCCAGATTTTAAGTTGTTTGATTGGCAGACTAATATCAGAATTTGAAATTCGTTTCGTTGCGCTGTTCCATTTATCGTTTGTACGTGGAGCTGCAATAAATCCCCACAATCAGATATCAGTAACACGCATTGTTTTAAGGCCTGTTGATTAACAAATTCGCTAGCTGTACTTGGAAATATTACACTCAGGGTTTCTGACAGTAAGGCCAACTGCATTCATGTAGGAAAACTTTGTATCTTTGTATCTAATAGGAGTTCACAGATGTGCTTTTTCGATTTTACAGATACATTTTCTTTAAACGGTAACTTTCTTATGTTTTTGCCCCCTTTTTTTTTGACTCGCGTGAGGAAATGTTTTCTTTAAAGTGGCCATATTCCCCCAGGGCTGTTGCATGTAAATGTAATGAGCACTGTCCTGCGATATTCTCAACCGTAAGATCTATGTGTATCTCGTGCAACACACAGAATGTGGATAAAAGTCACAAGGGAACTTGTTAGCTGCCGTTTGTGTTGTATATGATAATACTTGTTAGCTACCCGTTCTGTGTATAACACTTCCACCTACCCGTTCCGTTGTATATGGCTGTAGTACTTGTTAGCTACCCGTTCTGTTGTATATGATCATATAATTGTTAGCTACGCATTCTGTCATATGTGATGATAATACTTGTTAGCTACCCGTTCTGTTGTATTTGACGATAGTACTTGTTAGCTATCCGTTCGGTAGTGATGATGATACTTCCAGCTACGCGTTCTATGTATATGATGATAATGCTTGTTAACAACGCGTTCTGTTGTATGTGATGATAATTTAGCTACCCTTTCTGCGTACGTGATGATAATACTTGTTAGCTACCCGTTCTGTTGTATATGATGATAATACTTGTTGGCTACCTGTTCTGTTGTATATGATGATAATACTTGTTAGCTACCCGTTGTTGTGATGATAATGCTTCTAGCTACCCGTTCTGTGTGTATGATGGTAATACTTGTTAGCTACCCGCTCTGTTATATATGATGACGATTATACTTGTTAGCTACCCGTTCTGTGTATATGATAATACTTGTTAGCTACCCGTTGTTGTGATGATGATACTTCTAGCTAACCGTTCTGTGTGTATGATGGTAATACTTGTTAGCTACCCGCTGTGTTGTATATGATGACGATTATACTTGTTAGCTACCCGTTCTGTTATATGTGACGATAGTACTTGTTAGCTACCCGTTCTGTTGTATATGGTGATAATAATTTAGCTACCCTTTCTGCGTATATGATAATAATTGTTAGCTACCCGTTATGTGTATATGATGATAGTACTTGTGGCAGTAAACCTTTAAGATCGACACTGTCAGCGAGTTGTTCGCGCCCGTGTGGGACAGCAGTTCACTGTGCTTCACATGCCGGTTTGACACAAGCCATGGCCATTAAATACTCTTTTCGATGACGTCATCTCCGCTCACCTTTTTCATTCACGTGTAAGAAAGAAATGATTCTTTATTTTTTCATTTTCAACTTGAATGAGCTCGCGGTACAAGTTGTTTTCTTTGTTGGGAAGTTTTTATATACTGGCCCCCTGTAATTCTGCCTCGCCAACAAACCCTACTTCCCGTCTGTGGTCTTGCAGAAGTAACGTGCCGTCAGGGCGCAGTTCGGCCTGTGCCTTCAACTGTGCTCAGTATTCAAGCATACGAGGTATTTCCACTGAACGTTGCAGTTCGGTGGATGTCATTCCTGGTTCGTATCTGGAACGTCCTGCGTTCACATGTACCTGTAGACCGCCTATCTGGACCGAAGGATCTTCGTGGTCTTCCTTGGTCTCTCCAGATATAAGGAAATATTTAACCTCAAATCAGGAGCCGAGCCGATCCCAGTGGCCGCGCAGTCTAAGGCGTAGGACTGCGGCCGAGCGCTTGCTGGGATCGTGGGTTCGAATCCCACCGGGGGCATGGATTTTTTTCTCTTGTGAGTGTTTGTGTTGTCAGGTAGAGGTCTCTGCGACGGGCCGATCCCTCGTCCAGAGGAGTCATACCGACTGTGGTGTGTGTCTGAGTGTGATCAAGTGAAAATAAACAACCTCGACACCTGCTGTGAACAAGTAGATAGAAGAGGGAAGGACTACGAAACGATCAGGACCCGAGCACGTCCTTTTACAATCCTTTGCAATTCATGTTTCAATGATCATCGTACCATTCGCGCTGTCTAATCACTTTCATACAATAACGATTTCTGTACCCGCAGTCCTTCCCTCCTCTACTTACTTGTTCACAGCTGGTGTCGAGGTTGTTTATTTTCACTTGATCACACTCAGACACACGCCGCAATCGGTAGGAATCCTCTGGAGGAGGGGTCGGCCCGTCGCAGAGACCTCTACCTGACAACACAAACACTGTACAAGAGAAAAAAATCCATGCCCCCGGTGGGATTCGAACCCACGATCCCAGCAAGCGCTCGGCCGCAGACCTACGCCTTAGACCGCGCGGCCACTGGGATGATTACTGTATCCTTGTAGTATTAATGGCCCTTGGAATGTGAAGAAATAACAGTTACAGTTCTAATTACATTTACGGAGAAAATACCGAATAGCCATGTTGCGCTTGATATGCTGCCGCTCAGGTTGCCCTTCAGGAGGGACAAAATGATGTATAGATTTCTGACATGAAGATCATTGTACTGTGAAGGTTATGACATGTTTCAAAACCATTTGTGTAAGAGTGGAATACGAGGAATATTGGGGGTACCGGGGTTGACCGTTCATCACCATTCGGTGCCGAGGGTAAGAATGGGTGGAGCTTCTACTCTAAACCTTCATGCCTAGGAAAAGTTCAAATTTATCCTTTTTTTAAGGCGCTTTCGCAAAATTTCCGAAGGAGACTATTAGTTTCGTCGTGTCTGTCCGTCCGTCCGCATGGAATTACTCGGTTCCCACTGGAAGAATTTCCATGAAATTTGAAATTTGAGTATTTTTCGAAAATATGTGGAGAAAATTCAAGTATAGTTAAAATCCGACAAGAATAACGGGTACTTTACATGAAGACTTATGTATATTTATGGTAATATCTCAGTAAATTATTCTTAGAATGAGAAATATTTCGGACAAAGTTGTAGAGAAAATCAAAACACACATTTTGTGTTTAATAACTTTTTCCCAAAAATCCTGCCGTTTATGAGATAATGTGGAAAAATATGGTAGGACCAGGCAGGCCACAGATGACAATATAATACGGTGCATGCGCGTTGCATGCTGGGTGACTAAGGGTACAGAAACACACTCAGAATATGTAACACTTATTGCTTTTCCACGGTAACAATAGTTACGCGAACGCGCCACAATGTTACGTTTATAAGTACGTAGTACATTGCCTAGCTTGTTTAACGTTGGTAATAAAATGCAAGTTAAACAAACACGTTCATGTTGAGAGAAGTACTAAGCAAAACTGCTCATGGCGGCTGCTTTGTGCTGAGTCGCTTTCAGTGTGGTTGACTGCAGGCTGCATGGCTTCTTCATATCCGCACTCGGGATTGGGCCCCAAGTCCTGTTTTGTGGGTAGAGGATGGAGGAGAATATTGCGCGCCAAAATTTCGACTTGAATGCCGGCTTTCCAGCGTCTTTTCTTTGCAGCCTCAGGTGGAAGTGGGTTGAGAAAATCACAATGCCTTTATAAGGAAACACACAAAAAAGATAGTTACATTTTCTTCACTCTAGCGACCAGACACTGTGTTGCCACTGGAACAGCCTTGCAAATGTCTCGCGTGCCAGCTTGCTAAGTCATGACACGTCGGCACGCGTGTCTAACCAGGGGACCGTGAGTTTGCCGTGCCTCTAAAAAGCCAGCACGTCACTATCCGGGCGCCACCCCACGCTACAGCATCACAGTGATACAGCAACATTTGGAAGGTCACCTTATGTCTTTAAATCACTGTATGTGACATTTGCGTTGACATTCAGAACTCGGCATCTGGCTCATACTGTCTAAGTAATGATACTCAATTTAACAAAGATGATCTCCCCAAACAGCATTTGCTGATTGAACTCTGTGATGGGCACATGGTGATCCCGCATAGTTCAACGTATAACAAGATTACATCCACAAAGTCCCCGTCATTTTGCGTGACAAACTTCAGTGCGAGTCACACAAACCTTACGGCCCTCCTACCTCAGTCACGTGATTGCAGCTGCTACGTAAGCAGACAACACTGGCACCTCGACCGCTCTGACTGCAGAAACACACTGATCAACGCGCACACGGCTTCGCGCACTCTGCCGACTTGTGACATCAGCCTAGGCTAGCTAAAGTTATCTGTGCTTGCAGCTGGAGACATTATGGAATTAATTCTGCTATACGAAGCGGGTAGTCAGCTATGAGTATCATGTGTTGGAACTTCTGTGATTTTGAAATTATCAAATTGCCATTTAGCCAGTCGATATTAAATATAAGCTCACTGTCAGGGGTTACGTCTTTCTAAGTTCGAGTACAAAAATAAATTACCAGCGCATGAAAATCCTTTTGCGCATTTGAAAGATGTCCATTCCAGGCATTTTCAGACCAATGCATTCTATTTATTATACCAACCAAATGGACAAGTGCACGGAGCCACGTGTTTAACACTCACGTGTGACTAATAATGTGCATTTGGTTTGTATAGTAAATTGAATATGTTGACCCTTAGGGCGTTTCGGTAATGCAGACTACACCGCGTATCGAAATGATGCAAATACGCAGGTTATGCAAAATTTTAGGTTCTAGGGACGACTGTCGTATTTTGAGAAATGACGCCTTGTAATTTGGTAAACATAAACAGACATGATATCTGCGCTCTTCTGGTATGTTACGCCGCTTCGTGTGGTAATTGTTTACTACCGACGTTTCGGGACAAAGTGTTGGTCCCATCTTCAAGGGCAAAGAGTCCGAGACGGAAAGAAAGCCAGTAACATGTAACGTAGATTCTGTATAGGAAGGTGCGCGCGGGGTGGTAATTAGTAAGCGTGATGACAGCCTGTAGGTTTGAACCAGGGTAAGGAAGGGGTGGATGGAGAAAAAACATATATGGAATAAAGTGAGAGTGAGGGAGGAATATAAGTGAAGGTAAATAAATAAACGAAAAATAAAACAAAATACAAATTTTAAATAAATAAACAAATTAGGAGGAGAGCATACCGGATTTTGGTGGGGAGACCCGAGGGAAGGCTACCACTTGGGAGGCCCAGGCGTAGATGGGAGGATAATATTAAGATGGATGTTCGGGAAGTGGGATGTGGGGGCATGAACTGGATTGAGCTGGCTCAGGATAGGGACAGGTGGCGGGCTCTTGTGAATGCGGTAATGAACCTTCGGGTTCCATAAAATGCAGGGAATTTCTTGACTAGCTGAGAAACTGTTAGCTTCTCAAGAAGGCCTCTGCTCCATGGAGTTAGTTAGTTAGTTAGTTAGTTAGTTAGTTAGTTAGTTAGTTAGTTATAATAATAATAATATGTGGAAGCAGGATGCAGTACAAGCAGTCCCGATAGTAATTTCAGCCACGGGAATAATTCCAAAGTCACTGTCACAAAGTTTAAAGAGACTTAACCTGCACCCAAACACATATATACAGACGCAAACAGTGGTAATTCTTGGCACNCGGGAAGTGGGATGTGGGGGCATGAACTGGATTGAGCTGGCTCAGGATAGGGACAGGTGGCGGGCTCTTGTGAATGCGGTAATGAACCTTCGGGTTCCATAAAATGCAGGGAATTTCTTGACTAGCTGAGAAACTGTTAGCTTCTCAAGAAGGCCTCTGCTCCATGGAGTTAGTTAGTTAGTTATTAGGAGGAGAAAAAATAAAACGACGTGAGGGAGTGGGAGGAGACGTTTCGGAGGATTTTGCAGTCTGTGTTATCAGTCATTATTGCCTTGCTTTTTGTGTCCCGTAGTATTCGCATTTTGATTGCGTGGGACTGTTGGTTTCCAATGGATCCTCTTGCTCACTGTCCTGCACCCCCTCCCCTGATTTCCCCCCAATCATTACTGTAATTCTGCGCTCTTCACTAGGCAGTAAAAAGCTGGACAGCGTTCGTCTAGTGTCAGAATATTTTTGTACGAAGTTGTGTCGAGCGCATGATGACAATGCAGCTTGTAGACTCGAGTTACGACGCGCTTTTCGTCAACCTGCATTTTAAGAATTCCATTTGTGATAGGAGTTTATCATTACCCGGGCTTTTCAAAAGAATTCTAATCCTCAAGCTGAGGGCACGCGGTGGCACAGTTGGTTGAGGCACTACACTATAAGCCGAAAGGTTGCGGGTTCGATTCCCGATGGTGTCATTGGAAATTTTTATTAACATTGTCCTTCCGGCCGCACTGTGGCCCTGAGGTCGACTCAGCCTCTAACAGAAATGAGTACCAGGAATATTTCCTGGGGGGTAAAGGCGGCCGGTGCGTAGGGCTGACAACCTTACCACCTTCATGTGATAAATTTGTCAAACCTCAGGGCCTGGCCAGGCTTAAAAAAGCGTGAAGCTGATTCTGAAGAGAAACTTCCACCCTGCTGCTATCCTCTGTAACATGAGGCCTGTACCCAGTCTTCTTCACAACCCGCCACCGCCACTTCGTTCCCCTGTAACATTCGTACCCGGTTAGAGAACTACAATACGCCAATTTTCTTATGTTGTGTGTACCGCCCATTTTATCTTAAGTGTAAACCAACCAACAGATGCACAATATCGTTTTGTTTCGTAGTCCTTCCCTCTTCTACCTACTCACAGTAGGTGTCGAGGTTGTTTATTTTCACCTGATCACACTCAGACACACACCACACACGGTAGGACTCCTCTGGACGAGGGATCGGGCCGTCGCAGAGACCTCTACCTGACAATACAAACACTGTACAAGAGGAAAAAATCCATGCCCCCGGTGGGATTCGAACCCACGATCCCAGCAAGCGCTCGGCCGCAGACCCACGCCTTAGACCGCGCGCCCACTGGGATCGGCATGCACAATGTCATTGGCATGGATAAGATGTATTTGGAACCCCTACATGTGTTTCGACAAATAAATTAGCGTACTCGCACTATACAACGCTACAGGGCGAGATGCACAACAGATCAACCACAGCGCTTGAATGCGTGGCCAATAACCAGTCGTGAAAGCTACTGTAAACTTGTCAATGTGGAACATTTTAACATAGATTCATGAAAACTATTTGTATGTATTTTATACTGCGGCATTTTGAGGCATATTTATTTATAACTACCATTTGAGGCATAGTAATCGTAACTCCATTCATGAAGAAATTAAGAGCGGATTGAAATTGGGGAATGCTTGCTATCCGGTGCAGAATCTTTTGTTTTCCAGGTTGCTATCCAAAAACACAAAGATTAGGGTATACAGAACTATATTTTTACTTGTTTTGTACGGGCGTGAAACTTGGTCTCTCACACTGAGGGAGGAACAAAGACTGAGGGTGTTCGAGAATAGGGTGCTGAGGAGGATATTTGGGCCTAAGAGGGACGAGGCGACAGGGGATTGGAGAAGACTACATAACGAGGAACTTAATGACCTGTACTCATCACCAAATGTTATTTGGGTAATCAAATCGAGAAGAATGAGACTGGCGGGGCATGTAGCACGTATGGGGGAAAAGAGAGGTGTATACAGGATTTTGGTGGGGAGACCTGAGGGAAGGCGACCACTTGGGAGACCC